>JAYJMB010047251.1:1452-17420 GCA_036873735.1 Pouteria campechiana
GAGAGAGAGAGAGAGAGAGAGAGAGGAAGAAGCAAAGCAAAAGGAACCAGAGGGAAGACTACCAACCAAGGAATATCACATTTCCTAACAATCCTCTTATCCTGAAACCCAAACTCCCTTTTCCTCAAAGATATTGGAAAAAGAAGATTGATGAACAATTCAGTAAGTTTTTGGATATTTTTAAGAAAATTTACATAAATATTCTTTTTGCAGAGGCACTAGAGCAAATGCCTAACTATGCCAAGTTCTTGAAGGAAATCATGTCCAAGATGAAGAAAATTGAAGAAAACGAAAGAGTGAAGCTGACAGAGGAATCTAGTATCATCCTGCAAAGGAAGGTTCCTCAGAAATTGAAGGATCCGAGGAGTTTCACTATACCTTGCACCATAGAAAATTCCTCTTTTTATAGGACATTATGTGATTTAGGCACATCCATTAACTTAATGCCTTTGTCAATTTTCAGGAAACTTGGCCTGGGAGACGTGAAGCCTACAACCATCACACTGCAGCTAGTAGATAGGTCTTTGACCTATCCCTAGAGAATCATTGAAGATGTGTTGGTCAAGGTGGGGAAGTTCATCTTTTTGGTGAATCTCGTAGTGCTGGACATGGAGGAAGACCATGAAGTACCTTTAATCCTGGGAAGGCTATTCCTAGCAATTGGAAGAGCATTAAAAAATGTACAGTGTGGTGAGTTAACCTTGCAAGATAACAACAATGAGGTAAAGTTTAATATTTACATAATTATCTAGTTGAGAAAAATACTTGCAAATGAATTGAAGTTCTGAATGATTGTGTAACTCTTACTTTGGCTAACAAAAATGTTCAAGATTGTTTGGAACAATGCCATGCAGATTTAGTTCGTAAGAATATGCCTGTTCCAAGGGAGGTTATGGAGCATGTCCTGACCTTGGAAAATGTTGATATAATTGCATGGCTTCGATGATAAACAAAACTTGATTAAAGATTAATGTACTAATGGTTGTTGCCAAGATTTTAGCATATAGAATCAAGTTTAAGTTTTAAGAAAAATGAGCATAGAAAACATATTCTATGGTGATAAAGCTTAGGCAAATAAAGAAGCAAAAGATGAAGAACACTAATAAACAAAGTACGAATGAAAAGGATTTGATTGTTTCCATTCGTCTGTCAAAGTAAAATATTATATCTAACGAATGTAAAATAATATGCATACAACAGACTTTATCTATTACAAACAAGTCATGGTTAAGCCAATGGTTGTCTTATAAGAATAAACAAAGGAGTGAAAATCTTCCAACAGAGCAATGAAAGGATCGTGTGGCAGAGTAAAGACTTTGCCTATCATAAGTGAGCAAATGATTATCTATTTTCAACAGACAAAGCGTAGAAGTAAGGATCATATGGCAAAAGTAAGACTTCATCTATCATGATTAAACCAATGATCATCAAAACAAAAAAGTTCATCTGGTGGAGCAACAAAGTTTTGTCTATTCAAAGATAAACTCAGCAAGTAATCCAACCAATGAAGTCATGTAAAAAATTCTCTACACCTTGAAGCTTAGTCTGTCACTTATAACAGACAAACCATCAGATGAAGCAGTGAAGAAAATCCATTTGCACTCCAACACTCCATCTATTACTTACAACAAATAACTCAATAGACAAAGCACTAAAGAAACGAGACATCCATGCTTCTATAGTTCAACAGAAAAAGCAACAGAAAGGATGATTCATCAGCTACTCATGAAAAGTAAACCAAAAGATGAAGAAACTTTGTCTTATGAACATCTAGGTAGATACTTCGTCTGTCATAAGTAAAAGATGAGCAATGGTTAGGATGAATCA
This sequence comes from Pouteria campechiana, assembly GCA_036873735.1. Classification (NCBI taxonomy): domain Eukaryota; kingdom Viridiplantae; phylum Streptophyta; class Magnoliopsida; order Ericales; family Sapotaceae; genus Pouteria; species Pouteria campechiana. Next base: position 3,280 of record JAYJMB010047251.1, read on the forward strand.
TTGGTCTCCACTCAACATTAAGAACACCCTTTCCATATTAATCAAAAAGTCAGCCATTACAGCAAACCTTGACAAAAGCTTATTAAGAAACTAGAAATCATCTTCTCCAAGGTCGGCACTGTAGGCATTCCAACATATGAAAATTAAGCAGAAGTCAGAGAATTTAAAATATGTTAATCAGAACATCTTCTATCATTAATGGAGCTCACCTACTAATAATGACTAAAATTAAAAATAGTTATAAATGAAACATCATTGGAGTAGGAGGAACCAACAAAGTATTGAGAAAATCATTCAAAATTCACTTGAGAGCATTTACTGATCTGAGCTATAAAACTTTCTATAATCCTCAAAAGTTAAGAGCCTTGCACTCAAACCTTCCTCAACTTTCTTTGAAGGCTCTCAACTACCTTTGGGAAGATCATTTACTTTTGCATTCAATTTTTAGAAACGTTCCCCTATGCTTATTGAGAAATACTTATGGTTAAACTTCTGATATTCATTCTTCATAAACTCCTTGAGCTAGTAGTTGAGACTAGATTTAAGAAGAGTTGTGACTGTTTGAGTATAGACAAAAGTTATTTATTCACGCCTCCCGGAGATAAAATCTAAAAGAATGCTGGGAGTACAGTGAATATGCCTCCTAGAGCTAGAATCTAGAAGAGTACTAGGTGCATTGTTTATGCCCCATAGAGCTGGAATCTAGAAGAGTGCTGTAAGCACTATTTCATTTCTACTATTATGAATAGTGATACCCAAGACGCTAAGAGAAAAGTGTTCTTGGTAGAGTGGAGTAGAGTGTTTACTCAAACTAATATGAAAATTATTGTCTTATTTAATTATGCATTTGTTGATTGAGTAATTGATTGCTAGAGAGATGATTATTTATGCATTTATCTTATTTATTTGTGCATTTGTCTCATCACTTATCTCGTAGGATTTTTTTAGTTTTTTGGTTTTGATTTTATTTATCATTTTGCTTCATTACTTTTTGATTTTCTTGATGCAGGCAACCCCTTCAAAAAGTTGAGCACAACATTAGAAACAACCTTCCTCCACCATCAAAGGAGCACATTCTTTCATAAGGGAGCTTTTTCCCCCTCGTTCATTATTTTTAACATTGAGGACAATGTCTATTTTTAAGTTTGGGGAAATTTATGTGTGTGTTTTGTTTTTCTAGTTTGTGTGTTTTGTATGAGAAAGAAATCACATTATTTTAAGCATTGATCAAGGTTCTTATAGGAGACCAATGTTATGAACAGAATGTTATAACAATGGCCAGGAAGAAAATGAAGGATGTTACCATTATCTGTGTTCTGATCATGAATGCTCATCTAATTTATGGTAGATTCCTTACACTTTTGATCACATGTCATTTTTTTTGAATTCATTGTACTTAGAAATAGTTTAGGTGACTAAGTATTAATAGCTTAGTTCAAACTCTAGAATTTATTGCAATTATTGTTTGAAATGAACATTAGATGATATAAAAGAAAAGGACTAAGAATTCATCATTTATTTAGGGGGATCACATCTCCATGAACTAAAAAGTAAATATGTTTGGGGGTGTGGTAGTAATATAGTCCAAAAATTTGGGGGAATCACATTCCAAGAATATAAAAGAAGATACTTTTGAAGAGTGTGATAGGAATATAGCCGAGCACGAAAAGGAAACAGGAAGAATAAAGATGAATGAAAGAAAGAAAAATATTCTCTACACATCTAGTGTAGTCTCTTTTAATTTGTAAGTTCAGGGTTTGTATTGAATATGTTTTACTTAGTTGCATAAATTAATCTAAGTATGAAGTAGTTTAAATTGTAATGGCTATAACTCTTTGCAAATGTACCAAGGAATTGAAGGTAGAAAGGATGATGTTCAAGTTGCAATTCTAAACATGAATGACATTTCGATGTTTCCTTCTAAGCTATGTTGATTTTATTCAGGTCTTTGATGATGAACTTGATCAATGTAGTGTTCGTGTCTCTTTTAAAAGTTTATTCTTTGTGTATTACTAGAGGACAAGCAAATTAATAAGTTTGAGGGTATTTAATGAGATCATAATCCCCCATATTTTAGTACCTAAATTCACATGTTTTGGAACTTTATTTGACATGATTTTATTTCATAACTACATTTGATGAAATATTACACTTAATGGAGTTATTTAGTTTTTCAAGTAACAAATAATGTCAAAAAGAAGATAAATGTGAAAAAGCACCATTTTGAAGCCATTTCTAGTACCAATTGAGATTGATATTGGAAAAGTGGTAAACATAAAATTTCAAATAATTCAAATTAGTTGTTCAACAAATCAATAATAATTGAATTAAGAGATCATATGAGGAATTTATGGCCATAAAACTACAATTGTCTCTGGACTTAGTCTAGTTTTGAATGTGCAAAAAATGGTATTACTTATAGTCCAATGTTGGCATATTTTAGGATGATTTGGAAAACATGTTCAATATGAAAGTTTTATATCTTGAAGTTATCTTTCTAATGCATTAGGAATCATGCAATTTTGAGATCTTATGATGAAGATATGGTCAAAATATTCAACATATCTCTGATGGGCAGCAGCTTCAAAGCCGCAACATCCCACTCGTTCGAGGCAGTTTGTAGAGGTAGAAATTTCTAGGCCGCAGCTTCCATTTCCAAGCTGCAGCATCAGTGCTGCAAACTTGTGCGTGTGCGGAATTTTATCCCCAACCTTTGCATGATAAAGCCTGGTTTTTGGGGGGTTCTTTTGGCTAGGTTTTGGGGAGTCTTTTCTAGGGTTTTAGGAGCTTCTTTAAGAGCTTTTGTAGAGAAGAAGATTGGGGTTTTAAAAGACCTAGAGGAAGATTGATTGCAAGGATCAAAAGTTAAGCAGAAAAGGGAAAGACACCATTCCTACTTATTTTCCTTGGTTTTTACTTGCCTTTAATCCTTGTAATTGTGGATTTATTTCTTGATTTAAATCATGATTTTATTAAACTATTATTTGCTTGATTTATTTTACATCATGAATGCTAATCTTACCCTTTTCTAGAGGGGAGATGGATTTTATGAAAAATTCTTGATATAATCAATGAATTGCTTGATTTATCTTGCCATTAGTTTATTTGTGACATCTTGAGATTAATGCTTTTAATTTTTGGTCATTTATTGAATGATCTAGTATCCAGGGTTTGACACTAGGGAGAGGTAACCCTGAGTCGGATCTTGGCATCACAACATAAATTCATAGATGACTCGGGAGAGCTTCTAAGCTTTATGAAATCATTCCAAAGAATCCTAGATCTTAATGCATTCTTAATGTTCTAACTTTTATAGGGATATCAAAATTAGAATATTAAGAATGGATACTTAACTCGACACTCGGGAGAGGGAGTTGAGTGTTGTTGTATTCTTGATTTATAAACCAATGCAATGGTCAATTGATAATAAGTTAAAAACACTATGAATGTAGCATAAATGAAATCAATCTTCTAGAGTTTTTATACCCTGATTTCTTTTATTCAAAGCCTATCCATTTTATTTGTTATTCAATTATTTATCTCATGGTCATCCAGAAAAAGTTAGAATTATTGAAAGCAATAGCTAACCATGAATTAAAATACACAATGCCTATGAATATGACAACCCTCTTATCACTATATTACAAAACTTGATGTTTTACACTTGTGGTTAATTTATAGTGAACACTTTGGCTATGATCATAGGCAATAGGGATAGGGGACTATTGTATCGGCTGTGGTCGTTCAGTTAGTTCATATCTTTTTGGAACTTGATTAGCAGTTGCTATACATGGCTGCCATTTGGTTGAGAAGGCGATAGGCACATGTGGCTATGTTATTTGGCTGTGGTCTGCACTTATACTTTTCTGCACTTAGATTTTTTTCGTCTTGAGATTTTTCATGTTAAATTCCTTATGATTTTGTTAATCATAAAAATATGGATTACTATAAGTGATTTGCAGGTTGGAGCATTTACAATCTGCCCCTTTTTTATGATTGACATAAGTCATTCCTTTTTCAATTTCTTTTTATGATTTTTACATGATTTTTTAGAGATGACTTCTATGATTTCAATGTTAAGTACATGAACTTAAACATATATTTCACTTACAATGTTTTTAGCAATTTCCAATATATATATAGTCATGAAGATATAGAAATTTCATCAAATTGTATTCCTTCATGACATTATCACAATCACTATGAACATAGACATTTGTTAATCATGATTATAATCATCATTTAAGCACAAACATAATCATCCATAGAATTTTCAATATAAATATGAATCCATTGTATTAACATGAAGTTTCAAATCAATCCAGATATAACCACATGTATCACTTTTAAATCTTAGTAAAACTTCATTAATTTAGTTCAATTCTTAGATAAGTTTTGTTGTCATTAACACTATACACCCAGACTCAAAATGAAGGTTGGATGAGCTTGTTAGTGACCATTGTAGCATTAAAGGCAGATATTTGAAGGTGGTGTTCTTTCCTCTGAAAACTACTGGGAGAGGTTGCCTTCAATCATAAACTTTTGGAGATCAAGGATTTGTCCTCCGAAGCTTCCTCTATGATCTCTAACAAGTTCAACTACCACTTGCAGACCTTTAAAGCTTGAGTTTTCCCTATAGATACCTTTTAGATTTAATTAAACTTGAAAACTTTCTAGGGTGTGTTAGAGATCTCTGAAAGAGGATTTTGTTCCTCTGAAGATAGCTCTGAAGATTTTTTATACTTGAATTCAACCTTAGCCTTTTTCAGAGATCTCTATAGTTTCCTTTGAGCTATCCTTTAAACTGTAAAACTTGATTATCTTTCTGCATTTTGTATATCAATTTGAAAGATATGTATGGGTTGATCATTTGAATTCTTATGTGTCATACCTTATGTGTTTTCTTGGTTTTATCATTTTGAATTCTACAACACTTGGAAATTAACATGTTAGTACTCAACTTTTCACTCATGTATTTGCTCATTATCAACACTTAGCTATGACTATTCATTCATCATTAAAATAAATCTAGTTAAAAGGGTTTAGTCTTAACATATACCTTTCAAACTGAAATAAATGGGAACTTAAAGAGAGTTTTAAGAAACTATTGAAGCTCCCCTTGAATGAATGCATTGTATCTAGATTTTAATTTTAGGGTATTAACATGTTAATTTACAAGCTATTAATGCTCCCCCTAATTGATCGTAAGTGCTACTAATTCCTTTTCTCCCCCTTTTTATCATAATCAAAAAGGTCCAGGGGGAAGGAAGTAAATAGACAATGCAATGAATGCACATGTAGAAATAAAAACATAATTGCAAGAAAAAAATGTACTTGTATTGATAAATATTTGAAGTACATTGATAGTTTTTCAATACAAAGAGAAAATATAGAAAGAAAGTTGAAACATAAGAGCAATAATGGTTAAGTTAGGGGTTTATATTTCTTGGTGTAGGTGAGGGGATAGTGGTTTTGGGCTTGGTAGGCTTAATGGTAAAGGTGAGGGGGTTAGGTTTGGTAGGCTAGGTGGAAGGTTGAGAGAGTGTGGTTTTGGGCTTGGAAGTTCTAGGTTTTTTAGATACAACAATTGTTTTAGTTGACAGAGAAGGGCTTAAGGTCTATGCTTGAAGAAGGGCTTGAGAATGGAGAGGGATAGCAGGGATGGGATTGGAGGTTTGGAATTAGATTGAGGAAATGACTTTGATTTGGTTGGTGTAGGTGGGTTTAGTGAGTTTAAGAAATGGTAGGGGAAGATGGGATCTTAGGGTTAAATTTCCTTGGCTAAGATATTTAGAAGTGTTGGATAACTTAAAACTACAAAATCAAATCAACTGCCCCTGGTTCATACAAGGAGCGATTTAGATCTGACAAAGAGTGATTCAAAACAAGTAATCAACCATCCAATGTGTTGTTCTATTAGCAATGCAATGTATTTACTTAGTATTTCAAGATGGACCATCCAAAGCAATATTTTGGATTGGGTCACTCAAATGGAAATGCAATTACTGAAGATTGCTTAAATCTCAAGATGTGGTAGAGCCAGTCTCCACCATGCTAGGCTTCGCAACACTAAGTGTTCTGCAACACCAGTCTTCACCACATCAGAGTGCTTTACGACCCCAATAAGGCTCTGCCACTCCAAGCTTCACCACACCAATAGGGCTTTGCCATGCTAGGCTCTAGCACACCAAGGAGGATATCCACCACACCAAACTTAGCCACAATGCTAAGGCTCTACCACACCAGAAGGGCTCTACCATGCTAGGCCCAACCACGCCACTAAAGCTTCGCCACCCCAACAAGGAGGATCCACCACACCAAGAAGGCTCTGCGATGCTAGGCTTGGCTACACCACTAAGGATCTACCAAACTAGAAGGGATCTGCCATGCTAGGCCTGGCCATGCCATTAAGGCTTTGCCACCCTAATAAGGAGGCTCCACCACACCAACAAGGCTATACCATGCTAGGCCTGGCCACGCCACCAAGGAGGCTTCCCCACACTAACAATTCTCCACCATTCTAAGCCCGGCCACACCAAGGAGGTGCTTCACCTTGCCAACTACCTCTAGTGGCTATAAAAGGCACAATTTTTAAAAAATGGGTGATCAATGTTCTTCTTCTTCTAGAGGTATCTTCTTCTTCTTTGGAGAGTTTGGAGCGTGAACAAGGTCTTCTTCTTCCTCTCTAAGACTTCCTTCTTCTCTAACTTTGAGCTCAGGTCTTCTTCTTCTTTAGTTATAGTTTCCATTTTGAGGCAAGTGCCTTGCTATTTTTGGATAGCTACCATGGCCACTTGATTGAGTTATGGAGAAATTCCACCATGGTGCACAATAGTTTCTTTTCCTTGTAATGTGGTGGGTTTTTTACTTTGAGGGAGGTCATCGTTAGAGCTTCATAGGAAATGGAATAAGAAGCCTTGATTCATCTTGAAACCCATCTCTTTGATTTTTTAAATCTTTTAAAACTTAATAAGATAATAACTTTATTAATGGGTTTTGAGCCAAACAATAAGGAAGATTAACTTCATTAATGGAATAGTAAAACCCATATCTTAAAGGCAATAGCTAAAGATGATGTTTTTTTTTTTACTTTGGGAAAATGAGGAAGATGACCATTCTTGGGTGAACTTCCTAAAATTACCAATATCTTGATCATGAGAGTCAGTTGCCCCTATAGAGGAACCCAATGGTGGATTTGTAACTCAATGGTCCCACATGGAGGTAGGGTGCATAGATTATGGAGATCATGCATGGGCCCACCTATCACTCTACATTATCCAAGTAGGGCAACTTAGGAATCATAATAAGAACTAATCGCTATCATTAGGCCTAATCTCAGCTAAAGAAGTTTAATCAACATTACCCAAGTTATTTAAGCCATTCCAATCCATAAGTTTATCACTTGTAACCTAGATCTAGGATCTCTCATAGGTCAAATGATTGAGATCGTCTGCTTTCATTTTTCATAAGATATTGGAGAATACCATTCATTCAAATTATCCATTTGCCTAAGTCTAGGATTGAGTTAACGTGTCATTGGTCATTGAGTCAACCCTAGCAAAACCACTATAGTTAAGTTAGATCTAGCCAGCTTGGTCTTGCTTTTTCTAATCTTCTTATGGGTAAATGAGAGAGTTGAGTCCTTGCTGAGTCACCCAAGTGTAACTCATTATGTCAAATCCAGGCAGTTTGTTTCCATTTTTTTTAAGCTACTCATGGGCAAATGAGAGAGCTAAGTCATCATTAAGTCACTAACTCATAACTCATTGATTCCAAAATGTCTAGTCTACCTGGTCCCATTCTTCCTAGGCTTCTCTCAAGAATATAAGATAGTTGAGTTATTGAGTTATGACTCACCGGGTCAAATCCTATTGTGACTCAATTAAAGTCACCCATCTTTCCTAGGTTTCCTACAATTATAATGAAAGCCTAGTAACCCCAAATTGCCTATTTTATCTTGCTCTCATTTAGTTTTAAGTCCAAAAGAGTTACTCGGTCATAATTCCTTTCAGGATAAACCAATAGAATCAAAGTATCCCACTTTTAGTTTAACCTTGCAAATCTAGTCTAAAGCCATATCATCCTCTCTACCCATTGGTTTCAGGCAATACATTAAAATTTCAAGTCATTGCAATGTGCTCAGTGACCTCAAAGATAGTACATCCACTCAAAGGAGAGTGTGTTTCATTTTTGGGTTTCTAAACGCATTGTATTTTTTCTTTCAATTGAGGGTTTTCTCCCATTGTGGGTTTTATAATGTGAACACAAAATTTTTTGATGTATACATAGCAAGTGTAAATATTCAAGGACATCATAAATGGAAATTGTTTCATTTGATACAATTATCTTTTTCCATTTTTGTTTTGTTCTTATTTTTTGTATTGTTACAAAATGGTGAACCCAAAGTGAAACATCCATTCTTAATCTTTAAGGAAAAGTAATACCACATCTTAGGCACCATGTTTTTCTTTGAAACTAAGTTCTTGTAACACCCCACTTTTAAGGCACTACCTAATTACAATTCAAAGCAGAATCTCATGCAAAGTCTACCCTAAATATTCAATTTCATACCTATAAAACAATTTCCATCGAACCTCATTCATCGATGAACACCATTATACATAAAAATACACACCCCCACCTTGCCTAGAATCGCAAGTCGCATCATGATGATAAGTGATATTACATGTACATATACACACATTTATATATATTCCACTATTATGACATGCCAATGTAACTAATTCATACATGACTTCATATATATATATAATTTAAATCTTTTTAATTTACAACTTATACACATCACGCTAATTGTTAACAAAATGAGAATTTAACATAAAAAATCCTCAAGCTCACATGAGGGTCACTGTCCATTCCTAGTCATGAGCTCCAACATCATGTTGGGCTCCGTCTTCTATCATGTCAACTAAAAGTACAGATAAAATAGGATGAGTCCAGGTGAACTTAGCGAGTAGGCAAAGTGATAAACAATAATGTTGAAATGATTAAAATAAACAATAGCAATTAAACTTTTTGAAGATTACCACCAGAACTAATATTTATGCCATTTCATGACATACAATGTCCACATGCCAATTTTGCACATGCCTTCCTAATCCACACTCATATTTAGTTTTAGTCCCTTGTCCTCATAATCAAGATTTACATATTGCCTTATCGTCAAGGCAATTTCATCTAAGCGCATTCATCTTCATCATATCATTATTAAGGCAAGCCTCTTCATTAAAACATTTTCATCAACACACATTCTTCATTTTCATTTCATTACCAAAATTGGTCTTATCATCAAGGCATTCTCATTCATATACATATGTCATTTTCATATCTTTACTAGAAAATGATTTACCAAATATGAAGCATCACCCTTTCCTCTCTTTGAGATCTAATTGGTACATCTCTATAACCCTGACTACGAATGTTGCCAGGCCCAGGACAACCTTATTGTTATCCTCTATGGTACCTTGCCTTCATCACAACAAAGATCATAGGTTCACCACCTAAATCTACTGATGGAATTAGGTATGCTCACAAATTATAGGTATCACTGCCCAATTTTACAAATCAGGGATTTCACAGGAGTCATATCATTTTTATGCCATCAAAGGTAGGTGCCATCAAAGGCATGTTCATTCAAGCCACCAAAGGCATATCTACACCCCATGGATGTTGTATCATATCATAACCATGCCGCCCAAGCATGTTGACACACCATTGGTGTCATATCATATCATGATCATGCAAATCAAGCATGGCGACACCCCATGGGTGTCATATAATATCATGACCAAGCTGTCCAGGCAAGGCAACACCCCATGGGTGACATACCATATCATGATAATGCCACCCCAAGCATGGCGATACCTCACAAGTGTCATGTCATATCCATATATGTTTGTGCCATCAAGACACTATCATATTCATATCACATTGTACCATCTAGGTGCTATCATGTTCATATCGGATTTGTGCCACCTAGGCACTATCGTGTTAATGTCACATTGGTATCACATAAGCACTATCATAGCCACATCGTATCCCCATACAAATGCCATTTACCATGATTTCTTTCTTCCTTTTTAAAGTGTTTAAGGAATGCCACAACAAGTCCACCCCAAGAAACCACACAAAATCACACAAATTTACAACCAAAATAAATGTACAATGTAACCGCATTGGCGTTGTGATGCTGTCTTTTGGCACTGCAACGCCCAAACTGCTGCTTGTTGATGGGAGTATTGATTGAGTGGTGCAGCAGTGCCTAGGATGTTGTTCCTTTTTGTTGTGTTTTGTTTCTTCATTGACTCTTTTTCAACTGTTTCAATTTCTTAACCACAATCATGCCTTTATTCTTTTAATACCCACTCATCTGGACCTCCTCACACATAATATGACCCAATTACATATCATATGATTCAACCATGCCCCTTATGACCATGCGATGCAAGGCCATGTAATGTCATATCAAAGCAAAAGAACTGAACATATAGGATTGAATTCCTTTGCCCAATTTAAATGCATGAGAATGCATAACCTAATCATTTCACATCATAAGGTGATATCATAATATCATTCAAAATATAGTGCCCATATTCAAAACCATGGGATATACTCTATCCCTTGCAAAATCATGGGATGCACTCTATCCCTTATAAAATCACAAAAACACATATAAATGAATTCAATTTCCATCTAAAGCTATGGGAATACATGAATTCATCATTTCCTAATAAAACTAACATCATGTAAAACATAGTGCCTGTATGCAAAATCATGGGGTATTCACTATCCCCATCAAGTTCCACATTTATATGTTTATATGTCTAATAAAAAAAACCTACTTACCTTATTGGAGACAATTATACACTCTTCGATCTCAAGTTCAATAGGTAGATCCCAAATTGAGGTCCAATGGATCCTACACACATCACATGTGCCCCAAATAAAATCCACACATGTTTAAACAAGAGATGTAACTTAGCTTCATAGTAATTCATCCAATTAATGCCCTATCTCATTACACATATATAATGTCTTGCCCAATTAATGGACCATTAGTGTTATGGTCAAACTACTCAATTGCACTTTATTTTTCATAGTATCATTTTATCAAAGAGTTAAGGTGCTTTCCATAGTGTCATTTTGTCAAACACCTAATGTGCATCATTTCAAATTCCCAATTCCAGCAAAGTGTAGTAACTGAAATTCATTTTCAACATCACAAAATCATGGTTCCACATGATTAACATAAAAATTAGCCATGTTAACTACTCCATCATGCCCTAAAACTCATGAATTCATGGATTAGAAATACACTACACAAGGGTTTAGAAATTTTAGTCCAAGTCATGGCTAAACTCCACCATTAACATCACAATTAAACGTCCTAATCAACCTCACATGAAAATACAAGAATAACTCTTCCAATTTTAAACCCTAATCCCATGGATTTGCAGAATTCTACTACCTTTATAATAGAATCTATAAATTAGCTTAGGAAAAATACTTACCACTATGATTCTTCATTGATTCCACTCCTAAATCCTCACTTTCTTCCACCAACTGTAGCAAGGGGCTTCTTTAGTGAACTTTACAAACTTTCTCTTCTTTTTCTAGCACTCAAAGGGAGAAACTTTCACTTAGGGTTGGCAGTACCCACTCACATAACAATTTCCCCTAAAAAAATTTGGTCAAAAGGGGTGTAAATTGGGAGCTAGAGAGATGGTGTGGAGAGAGGGAGAAGGAAGCAACGAAATTAGGCTAGATTTGGGGGTGATGGAGCATATAAAGCTACTCCACCTTCGGTGCTCTGGTGGTGCATGCTAATCTATGCACCTACACCCCTTTTACAACACTTTTTAGTAGTCTTTTTACAATAATTCATGCAACCAATTTTAATCCACATATTCTTAATCACCTCTTTAATTTACACTAAGTTACACACATGATTTCTTTCATAATTTCAATGAATTCCTATATACAATATACACAAAATAATTATTTAAGAAAATTTCCTTACCTCAAAATTCTAGGGTGTCATAGTTCTTCCTTTCCATTTGTGCAAATACTTGTCATTTTTTCATACCCACTCCCTTTTCTCAAAGTATAGTTCAAATGGCTACCTCCTTAGCCTTTGGATTTTTGCTGAATGGAAGCTTTACCATCAACTCTTACCTAAATTTTGACAAGAGTATTCTTCACTCCTTCATCATGCTTCTAGCCTGTGATGCACCTATCACCTACAAGAGAGGTGACCAACTGAGTTCCTATCACTCCTAATGCTATCCCTTCTATCCCAACCTTAACAACAACGAGATTGAGAAAATAAAGAAGAAGAAGAAGAGGAGGTAGAGGAGAATGGTTATTTCTCTCTCACTCCCCAAGTTGTTGAAGACGAATCTATCTCCTACACTGCTCCTAGAAGCCCCAAGATTGAAAGCAGATGGGTCACTTCTCCCACCAAGTAGAAAAGAAGGTCAAAGTAGCTAACCTCCCCAAAGCAGTAAAGGGGAAGCAGTTGGCAACTCCCTTAAATTAAAAGTTCTTTAACAGCACTATGGTAGGTCTCTCAAGAATCTATTTAAGTTCAATAGAGAAGTTAGAAGTAGGCTAGCAAGAAACGATAAGCTGAGAAAAAGGTCATTTCACAAGTTGACCTTTCAAGAGAAGAGAGAAGGTTGGAAATAGCCTTCTAAGAAGCATTCATGAAGAAAATGGTGTCATCTCCTTTCCTAGATGCATGTCTGGGACATAATAAGTTTGTTGTCCTACAAACTCTCTATTGATCTCAAAAAAAAGAGATTGATAGGATGAGTACAATCTCCATGCCCTGGAAAGCATCAGAGATGATGAAGAGAGAAAGAAGGCCTGTTTTTGTTGGTCCCTTATGGTAGCTCAAAAGGGGGGGGGGGTGAATTGAGCTTTTAAAAACTTTATCCAAATTAAAATAGTTTGTACTAAGAAATAAATGGAATTATTACACGACACAATGGATAAGTAGTTTTATAGTGGTTCATCTTGGGCTAGGTTCCTACTCCACTTCTTTAAGTTAGTTTCCTCTATTGTCTTAGGTTCCACTAACACAAGTCAATAATCATAAGTTTGTTTTCCTAAAGCTCACCAATAAACTCTTTATGATACAATAAGTCTTTCCTACTTCTAGAAATACAATATCAATATTGCAAGCCCCTTGGTTGTAGAAACAATATAAACACTAAAAGTTTTATAAGGAAGTGCTTCTTACATAAGCAAATGCGTACACAAATAAATAATAGTGAAGTAAATGATATATCAATATGCATAGAAATTTCAAACTTCTAAAAGTATGGTGTAGATGTTGTGTTAATCTTTGATTTAGAGTGTATTGCACAAAGGAGTTGAACTTGTTGGAAGAAAACTTTAGATCTCTTATAAATACAAGTGTAAGCTCTTGGAATATCTAACTTTTGCTTTCAACTTCTTAATCTTCTATTGATCGGATTTGGATGTGATTAGAGCTGTTGTCACTAATATTTTGGATAATCTGACCATTTTAGGTCGCTTGAAATCCACTCAATCAAAAACATAGTCGCCATGCTGTTCAAAATTCTAAAAATTGGTTTAAGAACTTTGAAGATTGGATGCGCAATGTTAGTTACCGTTGCAACATTAAATTTTAGACTTCTATGTGACCAACTTGTTTCCTTTGAAGGCTATCTTGAGATGAAAGCTTGTTCTAGCAATTTCTTTAGAACTCTGAAGGTTGTGGTGCTTCCTCTAAAACTTTCTTTAAAGACTGACAAACCCAAGTACTACTAATGGTTAGTTTTTCAGACATCTGAGGCTCAATTCTTCCTCTAAATGATTCTTTGAAGATTGTCAAAGTCTAGAACTATTTCTAGATGACATTTAAAACCTCTAAAACTAGAATTCCTTCCTCTGAAAATTCCTTTGAAATATTTTTGAACTTTTCTTAATTCCAGAAATTGATTAAGGCTTCTAAAGAGCCTATAAAGTTTCCTCCAAAATTTCCTAGCCTGATTTTAGACTTCTTGAGACTTCTAAAGTGTCCTCTGAATTCTTAAAACTCAATTTTAGATTTCTCTAAATCCTTTTAAATAATTTCTGAATTGCTTAAACTT
>JAYJMB010047251.1:17520-30384 GCA_036873735.1 Pouteria campechiana
AGTGTCCTCTGAATTCTTAAAACTCAATTTTAGATTTCTCTAAATCCTTTTAAATAATTTCTGAATTGCTTAAACTTCTTCTTAAAGCTTCTGAGTCTTCCACTGAATTGCAAAAATTGAATTTTATACTGTATTTATGTGTTTTCTTCCTTTAAAACTTAATTGTGATATGTTTGCATTGATTTCTTAATTTATTACACTCTATATCACTTCAAATATATTTTCTTGGTGTATTTTCTTGGTTTTATTATTTTATTTCTACAAGACTTGGAAATTAACTTGTTGGTACTTCAATTTCTCACTATTGCTAATCATCAAAACTTAGTTAATGCTTCACATTCATCATCAAAATCAAGCTAAGTAACTCAACATTCTCCTCCTTTTTGATGATGACAAAACGTTTAAGTGATACCTTTCAAAAATAAAGAGAGCTTAAAGAAAAGTTTTGAATGATGAATGAAGCTCCCCCTAAATGTATGCATGGCCCTCCCCCTAACTAATTGCAATTACTGCTATGATCTAAATAACTTTTTTCTACCCATTTTTATCATAATCAAAAGGGTATAGCAGTAGAGAGAAAAAATGCAATGAAATGAAATTTTATTCTTAAAGCTTTTAATTTATGGTCATTTATTGAAAGATTTTATATTTGGGATTTGATGCTTAAGAGAGATAATCCTAAATAGGATCTAGACATCATAATATGAAATTATAGATGACTCAAGTGAGCTTTTATTTTTTATGAAATCATTTAAAAGAATTATAGATCTCTTAATCTTTCAATTTTTATAGGGATATTGAAATTGAGATATTAAGATTAGATACTTGACCTGGCACTTGGGAGAGGGAGTTGAGTAAATTAGAATTCTTGATTTATAAAACCAAGAGAATGATATATAATAAGTTGAAAAATACCATGATTAAAACATAAGTAAAATCAATCCTTTAAAGCTTCTCAATCTTGATTTCTTTCCACCAAAGTTTGTTTACTTCTACTTCTTATTCACTTTCTCAGTTTTTGATTTTCCAAATAAAGTTAAGATTATTTATTACAATAGATATTGAATAATTGAAATTTATAATCTAGGTGGAGAATATAACCTTAACATTCTACTATAAAACTTGACACCATACACTTGTGGTAGGAATTAAGTGAATAAGTTTTTGGCCCCATTGTTAGGGATTATTTAAATTTTAATTTTTTACTAATATTATTACAAGATAATTCTAGTTTTAATTTGGATTTTTTCCTTTATTTTGATTTTTTTCTATCTTTTAATTGATTTTCTTTTTGTATAGTGCATGTAAAACCCTAAAGCACTTAATTTGATTCCTTTTGATTTAGAGATTGAAAGAACACTTTGAGAAATCAGAAAAGCAAAGTGAAGCTAATCTAGCACAATGACAGATCAAAATCATCAGAGAGTGATCAAGGATTATTTCAAGCCAGTGATGAATCAAAATTACTCTAGAATTGCTCATCCAACTATCAATGTCAAAAACTTTGAGCTAAAGCCTGCTTTGATCAATATGGTACAACAGAATCAGTTTGGGGGTTCTCCATGTGAAGATCCAAATATTCACTTGGCCATGTTCAGAGAGATAGGTGACACAATGAAGATGAATGGGGTTTCTGATGATACTATTAGATTAATATTGTTTCCATTCTCTTTGAGGGATAAAGCTAGAGGTTGGTTTTAGAGTTTTTCAATAAGTATTACTACATTGTATGATATGGTTCAAAATTTTTTAGCTAAATTTTTCCCACCTGCAAAACTACTCAACTCAGAAGTGAAATAGGTTAGTTTAAAAAAATGGATTTTGAGCCACTTTTCGAATGTTAGGAGAGATTCAAAAATCTCATTAGAAGATGTCTTTAACATGGTTTTTTTGATTAACTTCAAATTCAATTATTCTACAATGGGTTGAATGGTCAAACAAGAACAATAGTAAATGTTATTAGATCTAGGTGTATGATTTTGATGACAACAGAACTTGTCTTAGACTTGATATAAGCTAATGATGCTTTTAGCTAATGAAGCTAAGAATGCAAATAGATATGCTTGGAATATGAGTATATAATCACAACAAAATATGTGCAACATACTATATGAGCTGCCTACTTGAAATAAACTTAGAAAGCTTATGAATGGAGAAATTATAATGATCCTCACAACATTAAATTTGGTTCATCATATCAAAATGTCTTGGATCTATATATACAAAAAATTATGCTTAAATGAGTTTTATCTTAGAAAATACACAACGATGAATCAAAGAGAATATCCTTGTTACATAACTTGTGCAAATCACATGTGGATAATCATACTTCAATTTGCAATAAAGAATAAATGTAGAATGTCTAGGCTAACAAAGTGGTAAAGTGCAAAAACTTCAAGTGCAAGTCTGTAGCCACAAAGCATAGCCATCCACGCCTACTGCCTACCCCATAGCCACTTCACCTGCCACCTGCAAAAACTGCTTGTGGTGTTCTAGGAAGAAGAGAGCTCCTTAGACAACCGCCATCAATACTGCAACCACCTACAGGTACCGCTTGCGAGCACAACCAAACTAGAGGCACCATGACATACCACCTACCACATTCTTCAAAGGATTCAAAGTTGTCTTCAGACCTTTTGAGATAGTGAAGGAGAATCCACCTGGCATGCCCACACCAGCTGTGCATACTACCTAGAGTGCAGTCAATATCACATCCACCTATAGTAGCACCTACCAATGGACAAAGACATGGGTATGAGAGTTTTGCGAAGGTTTCAACCATAGTCAATTCACCATAATGCCTTCCATATAGCCTGAGGCACAGACGAATACTATAGCCTCCTGCGATACCTCCTGCCAACTACAATAGTCAAAATTCAAACCTTATAAAGCTACTACGCCCTACCAAATTAACTCCAACAGTCTTTTTTTTTTTTTGAGAGATCCATTTAAGGAGAAATGGAAGGATAGTTTAGAGGTTGAAGAAATTAGGGGATTAAGCTTTAACCTTTAAGAAATTCTTTACAAACTTAAGGGCAAGTACTTAAACTTTTCATATTCCTTCAAGAGCTTTCACTTTGTTAATCTTCTCTTAAGGCCTTCTTCAACAACACAAAGGGAAGATCATCTGCACCAAAAAGGGTTGCTCAAAGATCAAGTCTTCCCCGGTGTTTTGTCGATACACTAGCCAAAAAGTGTAATTCTTTCTTTCTTTTTATTTGTGTATTCCTTGAGTTGGTATTGGAGACCAACCTTAAGAAGAGTAAGCTTGTTCATTGGAATGTATTTCACAAACAACTTATTATGTTGTATTCATGCCCCTAGAGCTGGAATCTTGAAGAGTGTAGTGGCACTAAAGTTTATGCCCCCTTGAGATGGAATTAAGAAGAGCAATCTGATTATTGAAGTGTGTCTCGCAATCAATTGCTAAATTGTTTATGACCCCTAGAACTGGAATCTAGAAGAGTGCTCGGTGCAATTATCTTGCTGAAACACGATTCATCTTCACTATGTCACTTATCTCTTTGAACATTGCAAGTAAATATTTTGATTTTCACTTGGAGAACCCTCAAACTAATTCCACTGCACCATGTTGATCAAAGTAGGCTTTAACTCAAAACTGTTGGTATTAATTATTGGATGAGTGATGCCAGAGTAATTATCATTGACCATCGGCTTGAAGTAATCCTTGATCACCCTTTGTTGATTTTGATCTCCCATTATGCTGGATTCAGATGCTCTCCTTAAAGTATTCTTTTAATCTCTAGATCAAAAGGAGTCAAATCAAGAGCTCTAGGATTTTGCATGCATTGTCAAGAATGCAAAAAGAAATATAATTACCATTGCCCAACCTCTAGCTAAAAATTAAAATAATAGCATTAGTCTGGGTGAACTCAGTTAGTATGCATGATAAAAAATAATAATCAATTAGAAATAGCATGTTTCCAAAACCAGAACATGAATAACAATGTAATCATACCATGAGACCCAAGTCCTCATTATTCTAACATAATGTTCTACACCATTCTATCATATTTACATATCACAAATCAAGCAGAGTTGTCATGCCCCCACCTTCCGAGGCTCGACCTACCACTTTTGTGTTGTATTTCTCCTAGATATGCTCACTTTTAGGGTGGGGTACTCGAGTTTCATTTTGGAACTCGTCTAGTTTCTACAGAAAATAGACAGAGTGTCCCCAAAATTATTAGAGTTTAACCTATACAATTATTTATCAAATATAATAAAACAACAATATAAATTCTAAACATATACATCCACTCACCCATAGCCTAAGATTTGGGTTGAATCATGATGGCAATAAACCCAATTAACTAATACACAATTCATCTACAATATTAATGTGACATTCTCCTACATTTCCATATATAGTAATTACATACTTTGTTTGGGATTATACATCAATTAAATTCATTAAATATTATCATACACATATAAAAAGATTCCAATACCAATTTTATCATGTCAACCAAATGCATTTAGTCTTTCTCAGAAATTCTTTGCTTGACCTGTCAACTAAAAATATAAATAAGAAGGTATGAGTCCAGGCAACTTTGTAAGTAGACAAATGCCAATAATAATTAATTCATAATGAGCATGTTTCATATCAAACAAGTGATATTTGTCATTATAAACAATCACAACAAACATATGTTCATCAATTCATACCAAACAAAGAAGTCCATGTTATCCTCATCCAACCAATCAATGTTATATTGCATCAAACTTCAAATTAAATATACAATAAATGAATACTTTCTATTCCTCATATTAGATATTCAAGGCTAGACCAAACATAAATTAATCATTCCAAGGGATACCCATTATTCTTTACAACTTAACAACATCAATCTTAAACAAATATGGGATACCACTATCCCCAATCAAAACATACATGCCTGATATTTCAAACAAAGGGATAAACATTATTCCTAATTATGTAATGAACACAAATGCGTACTTACCTTGGGCTCTTAGCTCCAAACCATTTCTCCAACTCTATACCTTTTCATCCTTCTTTGATCATTCTGTATAAGGTAAAATCTCATTCATTATAAATATAGCTCGAACTAATTTCTTTCAAACCAATGAATATGATTTATGACTAAACCAATATACTTCTCAAGTGCATATTTCTATACTCATCATTTTTCTCATTGAAAAATGTTATCAAACATGTGTCATACACTACCTAAATCAGAGTTTTTCCATAACTTATCACTTTAACAACTCAATTAAGCTTTTTATTTACCCACTAAGGGGTTTACATAGCCCACACATAAAAACCTTGTTTAACCTAATTTGGGTCATAGCTTAAACACATGCTTCACATGTCTAATTTATTCTAATTGAGTTTCAAAACATTATAAGTCATGCATTAAACCTTTCTCCCATGATAACTTTACAAAATTCATGAAATTCCCCAATTATCCCAAACTGTCATAGTTCAATATTCATTTTTACAGTTCCAAATTATTCTATGCAAGTCCCAAAATATCATAATTCAAATATTAATTCATTTCCCCATGTTTCTAACCACATAACCTTATCACCTTTCCTAAAAAATCCATTGTTCACAAATGGTTAGAAACCCTAGCAAATCTTTATGATTTCTCACACTCAAATCATTGTAATCAATCTATAAAATCATTTCCCCCATGATTCCTACATCACTTTCATATCAAACTCCCCAAAAATTACTATTCATAGTATGTAAGGAACCCTAGCAAGCATAAATCAAAAAATTGATTAGGGAATATAAACTTACCATGATATTCAGATATAGCTTTCACCCATGAATAAGAATTTAAGTCCAAATCCTCCATTAGCTCCTTCCAATTGTATGAAATTAGATTTTCTTACTTCTTCTTTCATCAAAACGACTAAAACTTGGGTCAAGATTCATAGTTGATGGGTTGCAATCCTAAACACACCTATTCCCTCAAAGATTTGATGTAAAATTGGTTAAACAGAGTCTACGGCATGACTTTGGGGTATGGGAGAAGAAACGATATGGATAGAAATGAAAATGGAATGGGCCAAGTCTTTAAAAAGTCAAATTTTCTGGTGCTCCAATGCGCCATAGAACCCTTGCCACAGCAAGAAAAAGCTTTGCTGCGACAAGGACTTGATGGACAAGCCAAAACATGCATTTTTGAAGCCTTTCCATGATAGAAAATTGCCTTGTTGCAGCAAAGAAATGTCTTACCCCAACAGGGAAAAGCCTTGTTGCGGCAAGGACTTGTTGTATGCCCAAAAGTTGATTTTTTGAAGCCTTGCGGCGATAGGGAGATTTTATCCCAACATAGTGTTAGTAATTTGATCATAAATTTTACATACAATATCCAAATTACCTAATTTTTGAGGTATTGGAAAGCTAACTCAAGGGATACAACTTTCATTTTAATAAAATTTTCCAAATCATCCTAAAAAAATGTCAAAAAGTTCAATAAAGTTGACCCATCTCATTCATCTTATTATTTTTTACTTATTCCTCATATGACATCAGAATCAAGTGGACTTTCTTTCGTTGGACAGATAATTTTATGATATACAACTTCTATGTTGAACATTATTTCAAATTAGTCCAATATCAATGCAAAAATAAATCACAATGATCCCTTTTTTCAAATTTAGCATTTTCATAATATACACTTTTGATCCTTTAGTTTTCTTCCAAATTTTCCACTTTTTCTCTAATCTTTCATTCTTAGACTTTTAATCATTATATTTCCAATTAATTTCATATATAATTATCCTTAAATACTCATTTAAGTAATTAATTCTCACCCCCAAACTCAAGTAATTACCCATTTATTACAAAGAGCTGTTCGAATTCAAAGTTTGTACTTATACAAATCATCAATGATCCCATTTCACATAAAACACTCCAAACATCATAACAATCACTTCCCACACATCACATACATGAAACAAAATATGTTCATGCTATTTTTCACCTTGTTTGAGGTCAATTGCCAAAAATCACTTGTTCAGTTTTTTTAACCGAATTTTCTGCTATAAGTGACTCCATATGTCATTTTCATTCCAAAATGCATTCAAGACTCAAACTAATATTTCACACACATTATAATACATACAATGACTATTTTAGACCATTTTTATTGATCACAAATGTGCTTTTACTCAATCTTACCACTTGAGTTCTTTTCTTCTTATTATTTTTATATAACCCAAAATGCTGAAATTTATAGAATTCATGGTCCAAACTCTACCCATTTACTCATGATTCAAACACCTTAGTTCCTCATTATATTGAAATGTGAAAATCGTTTCCTCATTCTAACACCCCAAGTGTTACAATAGTATAACATGTCTAGCCACTCTAACACCTCATATCATAATAGTGCCATGCAGGCACTAGGTATCATAATTATGCCATTCGGGCACAACAAAATACCACTATGTCATACAGTTAAAAACATATCATGTTGCATTTGTGCCATCCTGACATCTCATTGATATCTATACAAGAATCATATTCAAAGTAATTTGTTCATCATGCCTATATACAAAGTCATGGAATGTTTCCCATTCCATCAATACATATATTTCTTCTATTATCAGATAAAGAATTCTGGGTTACTCAAAACCCCCCACTAATTCACACATTCATACATATACAACAGAAAGAAGAACCTTGGGATATTCCTTATCTCCATAATTCCATCCATTTACATGTAATGGAAACAAGATCATGGGATATACATTATCCCCTAACACACACATCTGAAATTACAAAAAAGATTATGGGATATAAGTTATTCCCAACAATCCATACATCACATATTGCATCACAATAAAAATTCATGGGATATCCAATATCCCCATCCATTCATATATATCCATGTACCAAACATGGGATAATTACTATCCCCATCCAGCAATACATTCGATAATAAAAGAGCCTATTTACCTCCTATTTCATTAAGTTCCATAATTCCTCAAGTTTCATAGCTTCCCATTCATACTCAACTAGCCCTGCACATATCATATAATTCAAAATTAAATCCATAGATGTCTCTTAGTAGAACATTTCATCATACATTTGGTGTGCATGACTAAGTTATCAATTTTCACAATGGTGAAACACACTATGTACATTCTCAAGATAATAACATTCATATCCAACACATTTAACATTAAAACCACTTCTTTAACAATTAATGTCATTCCAAAATAAACGATTCCCTCATCCCACTTTATTAGGATATTAAGGTTGTAATCAAACCTTATATGCATAACTTATTCCTTATTGAGTAATTTAATCAACCATCTTGTAGCCATCACTTTATTTACAATGTTTTAACCATTACATCATAGGAATTCCATGTTCAAAAACATATAGTGACTATACAATTCAATTAACAAGTCATTAAGCTCAATTCCAATTAATTAAGCCCTTCTGTTTAAACTATAGAGTCCTGCAAGATGGCTTAACCCAAGAGGAGAGGGGTGAATTGGGTAAATAAAAATTCATTGCTTAACCCCGATTGATCATTTCCCTCTTTTTGTGCTTGTGTGTAGTATGAAGTAAGGTGAATAATAAAAATAATAAAATGCATGAAGAATGAAATGGATGAGCAAACACATGCACATAGTCAAGACAATTTTTATAGTGGTTTAGGACCCTGTCCCTACATCCACTATTCCAAGAGCACACACTCATTATGCCTTGAGTTCCATTATATCCCATATAATGGAAATATAATAGTGCTCCTAGCACTTTTCTGGTTTTCATGAGCTCCTAGGAAACTCACTAGTTTCAAAGATCACTAGCAAACTTGTTGGTTTTCTAGAGATCAACAATAACTCATACAATATGGTTTTTACAAGCTTAACACAAACTCACTAGTTTTAAAGATCACCAGCAAACTTATTGGTTTTCTAGAGCTCACCAATAACACTCTGGTTTTCAGATTAACCAGAAAATTGACACTTTACAAAGTGTTATAATAAAATACAAGGGAATGTTGGTTTCCCAAGTATGACTTAACCTAAGAGGGAAGGGGTGAATTGGGTATATAAAAATTCATTATTTAAATCATTTCCCTCTTTTCGTGCTTATGTGTGGTGTGATGTAAAGTGAATGATATAACTGTAAAGTGCATGAAGGATAAAGCAAGTAAATAGACACATATAAACAACATAATTTTTATAGCGGTTCAGGAACCATAACCCTACATCCACTCTTCTAAGAACACACACTCATTGTGTCTTCGGTTCCACTATACCCTGTACAATGGAAATATAATAGTGTCCCCGATACTCTTCTAAATTCCAAGTCTAGGAGGCGTAAATAAGTGTCCCTAATACTCTATTGGATTCCAGCTCTAGGGGCATAACTCTGGTTTCATGAGCTAACCAGAAACTCTGCCTTTGTAGGTATTTTATGTAAATGAATATGCCTCTATCTAGGTTGATGAGTACACATTGTTAGAGTACTAATAAAATGATAACACATGAAGCACATTATAGTGATTTTGAACTCTATTGATGTAGTGTTGATGTGGCATTAATGCTCTTTGATCTTAGTAGCTCTTTGAGTGAAAACACTCGAAGGACTTGAATGGGTTTCTTATTGATAGATTCGCCTTTGTCACTTAGAACCATCAAGCTCCTTGATGATCCTTTGGGAGAACTTGATCTTTGAGTAACTCCTTGTAGCATATAGAATCTCCCTTGGATATATTGAAGAAGTAGGCCTTGAGTGGATAAACAAAATGAAACTTTCGAATGATATTTGAAGGTTAAAGCTCTTGGCTTAAGGATGCAAAGATTTATAGAAGGTGTTAGGCTCAATCCCTTTTTCTTGTTCAACTCCTTCCCTCTTGCAACGTCCCAGCATATCTCCTTATATAGCTCTTCTCAAAAATCTGCCTGTTGGAGAAGATGGGTTCCATTGAATGTAGAGAATAAAGGTAGATGAGCAGCATTAATGCAGAAGAACATTTGAGGTTGTTTCCAATTGGAATGCATTATCTTCTGGTTGGCTCTTAATCTATTGGAAAGTCTACAACCTCATTCTTGATAGAAAAGGAGACGATTGCACCAAGGTGGAAAGCTTTTTGTAGAGCATTAAATCTCTGACACATTGGAAAGCAATGATTTTTAATGTAGTGTCATTACTCTAGCACAATTACTGTAGCAAAGCAATATAGTTCTGCTTCATCTGAAGTAAGTAGTAGATGAATATTTTTCTATTGGTTACTGTAGCAAAGTTATTGTAGTAGAGTTATTATAGCAGGTCACTGTAGCACTGCACTGCTTTGTTTGTTACTTTATCTACTGATGAAGCTTTATTTTTTTGCACTATAGTAGAGTTACTATAGCATCATTACTGTAGCGAATCACTGTAGCACTTCGTCTATTATTTCTACTTTGTTTGTTGGTTACTATAAAAAATTATTATAGCACTTCATCTGTTGCTTCTATTTCATTTGATGTTTCTGCTTCATCTATTGGTTACTATAGAAAATTATTGTAGCAAATTACTATAGCAATTTGCCTACTACTTCATCTGATGCTTTCACTTTGTCTATCATTATAGCAGCACTGCAAAATTTTACTGTAGCAAAAGTATTGTAGCAGTGAACCTGCACTTGAAACTTTCTACACTTTTGCCATATTGTTAACTTGACATTTTTTTATTATAAATCAAAATACATTTATCCACATATAATATACATAAGTTAGAGTATAGATAAATCATTTAAGCATAATTTCTTTTTCGTATAAAGAATATCTTCTATGAAGCACACTTATCAAAATATGTTTATCCCCACATGATTTTTCAAGTTGTAGAACATGGATCAATCATATATTGTATTTTTCATCATAATATAATTATCCATATGAAATTTGCATGTACTTTAAATCATGATTTTGTATTCATGAGCTTATATAAACACTCATTCTTTTTCATTCAAGAAGATATCTTTTCAATCACTTTTAACATAAGATCCAAGGCATGATAAACAAGGTTGAAAATAATATGGATAAATATGATTTCCCTTCTAGAATTATATCAAGATACATATGCTTTCATGAATGATATTTCAATAGAGTACACATATTTCAAGCATATCTTTCTACATTTCAAGCTTTCTATACTAAAAGCATCATTAGCATAAATCAAGTCTTAAGACAAGTTTTGTTGTCATCAAAACCATACAATAATTCCAACACTCTCCTCCTTTTTGATGATGCTAAAACCTAAAGACTTATGACATTTAAAGATCATGCTAATGAGCCAAAAGCAAACTCCCTCTATCTAATTGGAATGTGTAATCCTATCGAGTTTGATAAAAACAGGTCATGACGTATGATTCTATTCTTCTCTTAGATGCAAGTCATGACAAGCATCCTTCCTAATATCATCCCAATTTCTTAAACAAGTCTATGGAGTTTGATAAAGACAAGTCATGATGTATGATTCTATTCTTCTTTTAGATGCAAGTCATGACAAGCATCCTTCCTAATATCATCCCAATTTCTTAAACAAGTCTTTCTACATTTTCTTCCCCTTTTTGTTAGCATCAAAAAGGTGTATGAAATAAATGAGATATATCTCCCCCTTAATAGATAGAAGATAGGATAGGTAAATGAAATTAGCAACATTGTATGGGATCGATAATTTCATCCAAAATGTTTTGCTATCCTTTGTTATATCAAAGCACACAAAGCATAAATATATAGCACAATCCATTCTTTCCCAAGTCTTCTTTTGTTCTAAACTCTCCCCCTTTTGTATTAAGGTTGTGACCCACAAATTTACATATTTCTCTCCCTATATTATTGGGTTTCTAAAGAGTTCTCAACCACATATGGATCTTGGTCCATACAAAGCATAACCATATTAGTTTTCTACAATATAAAGAACAAATTCATGTCGTGAGCAACATTCAGCTTGTACTTGAAGTTTTGAAGACATGTAAACAATTTCAAGCATGCATCAATTCATATATCATTTCAAGGAGGCATCAAATCATAATTTTCATTTAAACACAAAGGACATTAAATTGACAGTCATATTTCACAAAGAGATTACATAAGAAACTTTATCACATCTTTTCAAGAATGAAAACATTATAGTTTTAATCATATAAGGTGACTAACAAGCTTCATTTTAGTCATTCAATGATAATGCAAGATCTTAGTTGTTGTGCTTATTTTTCTCATTAGTTTGTAGTCTCTTAATGTTGTTTAATGATGAAAATACTAAATTTTTCTTAGTTCAGATTGGGATCTCTATCATTTTGATCATTAGATGATGCTTTATACAATCTAAGTTTCTTCTGCTCCTTTCTTAAGATGGTAAACTAAGAATTATAAATATGAAGGTAATATCTACTAAACTTTCCAGATTTGTCTATATCTATAGACAAATCAATAGACGAAGTCAATTTGTCTGTTATGAAGAAACCTTATCTGTGCTATCAAGAGTTGTCTATAACTTTCAACAGACAAACTAGTAGATAGTACTTTTCGTTTGGTGAACAGTGAGAATAGAACTTAGTCTATTACTTATCATAGACAAATTAGAAGACAAAAATTTCCAAAGAAAGCTGCTCAACATTTCTCAACTCTTTACATAGCACATCTTAGTATGATATATATGTGAATTTTAACATTTCTTAGGCTTTCTCAAGTTCCTTGGATTCACAAGCTTAGAAATCAATAACTTTTCAAATATATCTTTAGGAATTCTAGTTTCTTCTAACCTAAAATTTAGATCATCAAAAGCAATTAAATTTTAGTGCTTAATCCTAGGGAGCTTCATGAAAAATTCTTCTTAATTCATCTGAGATCAAATTTGTAAGA
>JAYJMB010047262.1:0-30382 GCA_036873735.1 Pouteria campechiana
GAAAGGTGTATTTGTAATAAACACTGATGTCAACAAAATAGGGGATATCATCAGGAAAATAGGCTTTTTAATGGAAATGTAAGGAGGGATGATTGGAAATATAGATAATGATGAAAAAAGTAGGGTTGCTTAAAGCAGTTAAGGTGTCACATTAATCTAAAAAGGGGTGTAAAAGGAATTTCATATACACCCAAACAAACCCTTAGAGTTTATGATTACAAGAACAGAATTAGAAATGGTGTTCTATTTCAAGTGTCTATCAAATCAAGATGTAGTTTTTGGTTATTTTCCTATGGGGATGTTTGGTTTGGCATAACAGGAGACATTTTGCCAAAGGGATGTTTGGTTGTGTACCAGGAAGAAAATCGAAAGATGATGTAAAAGAGAGGTAAATATCAACCTGAAATAACATAATCTCAACCAATGTTATTAAAACCAGACTAGAGATTAAACCGATCAAGCGTCGAGTTCACTGTCCAACCATCAAATATAACCGGCCTAACCAGTAAAATCTATTTAAAAGAAAAAATTAAAAATAATATAAAACAAGTTCAAAGAATTTAAACCTTAGATCTCATTCTAAATGGACAGATCTTTCATAGCTAGACTATATCACTTAATTCATCTTTTTTATTTCACTAATAATATAAACATTTTAAAAGGTAATTTTTCATATCAAACCAGACTAGACTGGATGGGTCAATCCACTACTTCACAGTTGAACCAGTTGGACCATTTGGTTCAGTCCAGTTTTGATAACGGTGATGCCAAAAACGTAATAAGATAAAAATAAAATAAAGGAATAGAATAAAAACAAAATAGAATGATAACTGTAGAAAAGATAGGCCTAACATAATGAGAAAAAAATAAAATAAAGGAATAGAATAAAAACAAAATAGAAAGGATAGGCCTAACTATAGAAAGCATGGAATAGATGATGGAAAGAATATGACTGACAATCAAAAAGAAAGAGTTGACCATGAAGCATTTACCTTAGATGTAAAGAAAAGAAAGGTAAATATCATATCAAGTAAAACAAGAGAAAAAATAATTTCCTCTCTTTTCACACCAAATCAAACACCCCCCTACAACCATAAATGAGTGTTTAGATAGCGCTTAAAGGATTAGACTTTCGAAATGTATGAATAAATTATTTTAGAAGGCGTGAAGATAATGTCATCAAAGTATTTAATAAAGACAAAATAACTAAGTCATTTTCTATTCTCATCTTTTAGTGATATGGTTAATGATGGAAAACATAAGTTATAATGTAGAAAAATTAAGCTTGTTAGATGTAAAATGCCCATACAGAAAGATTGCACGCAGGTCAGAAAACTACCTTCTATATTTTATAAAGTGCAATGAGATTCTACACTACAAAAGATAGAACATACTTGCCCCAACAAGATCTTCAAAATACCACAATGGTTACGAAACAAGGAAGAGAGGACAATACAAAAGCAATCAAAATTCTATGTGAAGATATCCCATTACAGAACTTTAAGGGCTTGTCAAAGTTCTCAAGTCACTCATGGATCACCATCCCATCTTTAGCAAGCATCAGCCATGATACTTTCTTCCCGTCCCATTTGTACAGAGAAAGGTATATATATTTGCAGGAGTGCCAAATTTGCCCAAATTATCAATTAGCATCCAAAGATGACACCCTTCATCTACCAATCTTAACTACATTATTCAGTCAATGAAAGCTGGAAGAACATCTTTAAAGTAGCCACCCTGACTAATTGGAAAAGAGATGCATGTGGGCCACTTAAGCCAGAATGGACATCTGATAATTGCAGATCCAGCCTTCTATTCAAACTTGTACTACTGAGGGAGATCCCATCAAAACTTCCCTTGCAGGAGGTTGCACATGGCGGTTTCGAAACCTGCCTACACTTCTTCTCAGCAGCAAAATACCATAAGATTTCTTCTTCCCTTGCAGGAGGTTGCACATAGAGGTTTCCAAACCTGCCTACGCTTCTTCTCAGCAGCAAAATACCATAAGATATCTTACCAACTTATATTCAACAGAAAGTTGACTAAACATGTTAGGTGAAGCTCATAAGGACAGCTCCCTGAGGAGGAGCTGTACAAGAACTTTCTTAATGGCATCTCCCACACCATGGCTATGTTTTGCATAACATCCCCAAAACAGAAAGCACCTTCCTAATCTAGGAAGCCACTTTCATTTTTCCCATTACATTTGGTGATCAAAGTTATGCCTTGTGGAAAGCACAACTCATGAGTAGCTTTTGGAGAAGTTTCTAATTTGAAATTTCCTAAGAACTTTTTCATGGGGCATACTTACACAAAGTTGTTTTCGAAGGGTTCATGAACTGTTTGAGAAAATTTTTAGGGTCTATTGATGGAGCATGCAATAGGAGCAATGAGGCCAATGCATATAAAATAGCACTTATTTATTTTTGCATATCTTAGGGATATTTTATTTCGAATTTTAAGTATTTAATTGCTTAATTTGGGATTCCGTGTAAGAATCAAGAGATTGAAATATCAATCAATTTGATGGTTAGTTTACTAGACTAGTGTTTTATTCATTTTATTTAAGTTTCTTACATATTGCAGCTACAAAACTGACCAGAATGTAAGATATTGGCAACAAAAAATTGAACTACATATGGAAACTTATGGCCTTTATATTATGAATTTCATAATTGGTTAGAATTGAAAACAATTATAAGAAAAGGCTTGCTTCAGTTAGTAATGGCATATCTTTTATAAGGAAATTTCATGAGTTGCAACAAAATAATTGAAGGGTCGAAGAATATGTGAAGCAATACTATGATTTGACGATCATAAGCCAGAAATGGATTACGACTGGCCAATAAGTGAAGAAATATTATGAAGGTTTGAAATAGGATTTAAGATTAGAATTTTGATGACCATGGAGTTGAAGGATCTGAATGGAGTACACTAAACAAAAAAAAAGGTTGAAAAGGACAAGATATACCATGCAGTTGCAGGATCTGAATGAAGTATACCAAACAAAAAAAGAAGTTGAAAAAGACAAGATATAGAAAACTTCAAGCCAAGAGGTATGCATATCCACGTTCTTCAACTAGTGCTCCTTCCTTTATTGTTGTTGCTCAACCTCAAGCTTTTATTCTCAACCATCAAACATAGCAGCTTTAATAGCTCAGTTGGTCAAAACATTGATCAAATGAACTAGATAATTAAATCTTAAGAAGTGCGACCAAAGGAGTGATTTCCAAGTGTAATATGAAGCAAAATCTCTGATCCAATATGGTTAATGCTCCTAAAGAAAATTTGTGGGGGTCTTAGTACTAGTATTCAAATTGAATCCATAGTCAGTATCATTGATAAAAGTTATATAAAATCTATGAATGGATCAAATCAAGAGGTCAATATTATTGAAAATTCACATGACAAAATGCTTGCATATGAAAATAAAGAGGCCTCCATATTGTGAATGAAGAAACTATTCAACCATTAGATAATACAAAAGATGAGAATAGAGAAAGCAAAAATATGGGTAAAGTTATGGATGAGGAAATAACTGATAATGTAATTAAGTTATCTGAATCTTTGATAATCATCTCTTTAATATTTTTCCATACTTTCATCATGTAGCATTGAATGTCATTTTGCCTTGGGATTGGAATTTCTTGAACTTGAATGTTGAATCTCTTGTGAACCTTTCTTGGTTGCCATGCAGTCCAATCATTTGGTATCTAGGACTACATCAATTCTTGCCAAAGCGAAATAAAACATGACACGAAGTTGAAGTATGTTTGAAATCCACATCGAAATGCAGTATTGAGTTTTTTCCCAATATGGGGAAAATGATGGAGAATGCAATAAAAGAGCAATGAGTTTGATGAACGCAAATTAGGGTTTATTTATTTTTGCATATTCAAAAGGATATTGTATTTGAAATTTTGAGTATTTAATCGTTTAATTTGGGATTTGATGTAAGCATCAAGGAATCAAAATATAGATCAACTTAATAGTTGGTTTAGATTAGTGTTTTATTCATTTTATTTAGGGTTTTTATTTCTAAACATTTAAATTAGGCTTTCATTTATATGATAGCTTGTATTAGGGTTCAATTTAATTCAATTTGATAATTGACAGTTTAGTTTCCAACATCGCTTCTCTCCCCAATTCTTCCATCTTTTTCTTCTCAAGTTCTTCATTTATCCTTTGCCTAAATTTTTCTTAAGTTCTTTATTTCTCCTTTGCCTAAATTTTTCTTTTCATCCCCTTAAGGGGATCCTTCCTCTTTCTTCTTAACTCTTCCTTGCCCATTCTTAAATCCTTCTCAAATCCCATTTTCTATTCTAAACCCTCATTTCTTCCTTTATTTTCCCTATTTAGAACGCCTACCTCTCTCTTCCAATGTCTTCCCCTTTCTCATTCTACAGGAGCCTTCTTGTTCTCCATCAATTTGGTATAGGGCTCTTTGTTCTGCATCATCTCTACACTAACAAGATTGCCTTCTAAAATAAAAATCCAATTGCATTGTACAAGAAACACTTTTCCACAATTCTGCTACCAAACTATCCAAAAACAATAGTGCAAAGGATGCCTCTGTGAAAGTCCTCTTGGCAAAGCTCTTCTGTAGGCAATCTTTCAAAACTTAGCAAAAATTGCCATATGTTCTTCTTAACAGAAGTTGATAGTAAGAGATATGATGGATGGACAATATTTTTCACTGAATTTTAAAGGAAAACCCTGTTTGGTTAGATGAAAATGAAAAGAAATTAAAGGAAATGGAAAGGAAGTGATGTTAGCTATATAACCAATAATTTCAGGCAAAAAACAAATAAAGACAATACATAGGTTTTTTATAAGGAAAATATTGGTAATGAGTGGAAAAAGTAGGGTTGTTAAGTTAGGTATATGTAATGAAAGATTTTTCTTTTCAGAGAGAAATTTTCTTTTCCAGCCAACCAGACACGCCTTTTATCTCCATATAAATTCTAAGAGTAATTGTCAATAAAATTAATAGACCCCCTTGTGAACATTCAACAATATTTCTTGTAACATAAAATAAAATTTTATATTAAAGAGCAAATTTTTCACCGTTTAAGTTCCTAAAGGTAATTGTTAAGAAAAATTAATAAAACCCTTAAAAGCATTCTCTCACACATCCACTCGTAACTTCTCAAGAATCTTGATAATAGAATACCCTCCATAAGCTGCTTTCAAAAAATTAGGCTCTAAAAGAAACCATATCTTATATTACCAAATATGGAAGAAAAAAAAAACTATATAAATAACAAAGGCTTATCAGGGTTGCTGTTCTTTCATATCAAAAACCCATGCCAAATGTATAGCCTCAAGAAGGACTATCTCTAAGGAAAGGCCACAAGCATCTCTGTTTTCTTTTCTTTTCTTTCTTTCAGAGATTGACAGCATTTGAATGTCTTCCAAGAAAGAAGCATTTGTTCATCTAGAGCAGTAAGGATCAATGCAAAGCATATAAAGGAAAGTGTCCATAGACCTTTTCGTGCCTCATCCTAAGTTCCAGCTTGCCATCTCTAACACGTCTTGAAGCAAAGCAAGAAGTACCGAAAAAACATTGACGACAATGAATATTCTATCCACCAGTTGAAGATGTTTAATGGGGATCTTCTTAATAATAACAATAAAAAAGAAAAAAGGTTCTATCTTGATATAAGGGCATGGTTGTTTCCACGTAAATAGCTCAAGAAATGAGGGGGAAAAGTAACATAGATAAGCGAGAAAATGTCAGCAACATAGTAGATAAAGACAAAATAGATAAAATAAATGGACCTTTCTTGTATAAAAAATAAAGTTGATGATGAAAGAGAAAGATCTAAATGTGGAAGGGTGTGCATGGGCTCAACCCGAATCCGCCCCAAATTTCACTAGGGTTGGGCTGTAAATTTTTTAGAAAATCCAAACCGGGAGAGCCCGACCCAAACCCGACTGAATAGTGGGTTCGGTCCAGATCCAGGGTTCAGGTACCCGAACCCGGTCACTGTTAAAAAAAATAAACATTATTTATTAAACAGAATGATTATTTATTAGTAAATAAACAGCCAATGTAGAAAGCTTTTCTTAAACAAAATGATTATTTATTAGTAAATAGTCAAACGAAATGTAAAAGATTACATTACCTAAATGCAAACATGTTGCAACAAGCTAAACACCCAAAATGGGTTATAACTACCAGCAACATACGCAAATCTTACAAAACAGTATACATACAAAGAAGAACTATATGAGATTTATAATGCAATAACATGTATAGATCACATCTACACATTGTTTTCCACTCCATCAGAACTAACCAAAGTTAAAGGAGGAATGCTCCATGGGTTATTGAACATATTGTAGGAATTGGGATCCATCATTGTCTTTGCTTCAACCAAACGATTATAGTTCCCAAGGAAATACTTCTCACCCCAAGCCATGGCCAACTCCACCGCAAAAGGACCACTCAGGCCAGGTATCCTCCAGTTTATAATGCCAAGATCAAGATCCAAGTTGCTCATATACACAGACCTTTTTATCTACCCTTTTATGTTTGGGTGTGTATTAAAAACCCGAACCGAACCCGAAGGGTTAGGGTAAGTATTAGGCAAAGGTTTTAAAAGTAAGGTAGGGGTTAAGGTTGGACACATATTTTACACATAGGGTTAGGGTTGGGCAACCTCAAACCCAAACCAAACCCGGCTCATGCACACCCCTATGGACAATATAAGGTCGACCGTGGTAAGTTCAATGTCTAGTCAAATAAACAGAGAAATGAAAAGAAGTCTCTCCCTTTCCAATGAACCAAATGCCTCTTGAAGTTTTTGAAAGACTACTTGTGACGGATCTTCCCAGGAAAAGCTTACCAAGCAAAACTTCTCACTTTTATGGAGCAAAAAAATTTCCAACGGAAAAGAAAATGTGAGGGTGCAATGCTTTAAAACCTTGAAAACATGTGGCGATTGAGTTCGTTTAGTAAATCGTATAAAAGATGTCCCATAGAGTTTGGAAAAAATGCAACCACTTCTTTGAGAACAACTAAGTTATCCAACCCCAAGAAATCTGTTTATTAAAAGGCATGTTCCATGGCTAAGAGCTCGAAACAGTCAAGTCCCATCTCATCTTGAGTCAATCTGGCTTAGGTCATGATGAAGATGGATCAAACTCAACCATATTCATCTATAAATGGGTCAATCAACCCTGAATACCCTTAATACATTTCATGAATGATATAAAATAAATAAATCAAATAGAGAGAAATACAATAACAACCATGTATAGAGCAGTATTCTTAAAACTGATATTATCTTCGATATTATCTACAATAATATCATTTTAGGTCCCCACCGATACGATAAATATACTCAAAAAGAAATTATCTATAATTTCCCATAAATATCAATATTATGGAGATATTATCAATATTATCATAGATAATATCAATTCTATTGAATTTCTAGAAAGAAAATGTCGATATTATCATGCGTGCAAGGGAGATAATATCAATTCACTCACTGTCTTGCCTCTTATCCCTTTGAAACTCATTTTCTCTCCTTAATACCTATATTCTTATACAATATAGAAAGGTTCAAAACTGAAAAACTCAAATTTTTTACATTAAATTTGACTTTTTCATTCAAACGTCCAAAGACTACATAGGTACAAAAATCCATTTCCGACCAACTTTTTGTTGTATATTTCCTTTGAAATTAATTTCTCACAACACTTTATACATTACAGCTTTGATTAGTATATATTTTAACTGCATTATGCAATAAATTTTGCAATGTTGTTTGGAACTGAGGATGAACTTGTCATTTGGGGAAAATCACCAAATTGTTTGATTCATCCCAACTCTATTGTTGTTAATGTTTGAAAAATCCTTTATAGGCATTAATATGGTAAATTTAACAATTTTCAGTAACTTATAGTTGAAAGAATCTATACTTTTTAATTTGAAAAAACTATGGATTTTGAGAAAAAAGACCTAAATTGAAAATTATATGCAAATGCATTGTTTTGATATTGATAGAAAGTTACAAGAAAGTCTAAATTGTTATTTTCAGCATGGATTTCCAACCTCACAGATTTTCCTATTAATTTTTTAATTATTTTTTATTAAAATAAATTAATAATTTAAATTGTGTTTACTATCCCTTCTATTTGTGTATTTGTATTTCTCATATATGTTTCCATTATTCATTCAATGGTGGCTTTTTAATGTATATTTTTATTAAAAATATGTTTTTATATTTATAATAATTTATTAAAAAGTTCCATTGAAAATTTTTTAAGTTTTCTTTATTTTTCTAATTTTGTTGTATTTTTCTAATAAAGTTCCCAAAAAAACAATAATATCTCTAATAAATTCGATAATAGCTTTTTTTCGAGACATCAATAAATAAGTATTTATCAATATTATAAACACCAATATAAAGTAAAAAGGCCCAAAATAATTGGCGTAACTTCAGGCAATTATAATGGGTCTTTACAATAAAAATTACACGCCAAGATTAGGCCTTATTTCCAAATGTTATTGAAAAAATCTATATTTTTTAATTTGGAAAAACTATGAATTTTGAGGGAAAAAAAACCTAAATTGAAAATTATATGCAAATGCATTGTTTTGATATTGATAGAAAGTTAAAAGAAAGTCTAAATTGTTATTTTCAGCATGGATTTCCAACCTTACAGATTTTCCTATTAATTTTTTAATTATTTTTTATTAAAATAAATTAATAATTTAAATTGTGTCTACTATCCCTTCTATTTGTGTATTTGTATTTCTCATATATGTTTCCATTATTCATTCAATGGTGGCTTTTTAATGTATATTTTTATTAAAAATATGTTTTTATATTTATAATAATTTATTAAAAAGTTCCATTGAAAATTTTTTAAGTTTTCTTTATTTTTCTAATTTTGTTGTATTTTTCTAATAAAGTTCCCAAAAAAACAATAATATCTCTAATAAATTCGATAATAGCTTTTTTTCGAGACATCAATAAATAAGTATTTATCAATATTATAAACACCAATATAAAGTAAAAAGGCCCAAAATAATTGGCGTAACTTCAGGCAATTATAATGGGTCTTTACAATAAAAATTAAACACCAAGATTAGGCCTTATTTCCAAATGTTGAATCCTTTATTTTTTCAAGGTGTATGCTACCAACAATTTTTTTGCCAAAGTCATTCAGACGCCACTCAAAATATAAAATACACAAGTCAAAAACTACCATGACCAATTGGGTCCAACACATCCGACTCAAAAATCAACAAGTCTATGGACCTGTTTGGCCTTGCCGTGAAACTTTAACTGTAGAGAAAAGCACTTTTAGTGGTAGAGCTTTTGCAGAAAGTGTTGTAAGTGAGAAATCACTTAGTGTTTGGTCCTATGTACTAAAAAGTGCTTTCAATTTTATTTGTTTGTTTGGCCATCAAGATTTAAAAGTGTTTTTGGGGGTATGAAATTACCAAAAAAGTCAATTAAATCCATTAGAATTTATTTTTTTGATAAAGAAACCAATTTATATGATATTAAAATCAATTGACATTAACAATCCAAATCAAATGTTGCATAAGCAGGCCATCCATCACACAATCTAGGCAGACCATGTCACTTGTACTAGAATACCTGACCGTTCCAATTAATAATAAAAGTAAATAAAATAATAAAAGGAAAACTAAATTCTACCACCTAGACAACCCATTCAACCCATCTTGTTATCCCACACCTTCCCCAGCCACCAACCCCCCCAACCCCACCCCCAAACCCAGCCAAATGGATATTGAGCTCTGCTTGACTCCAGGTAGGGGTGCCTCCAACCACCAGCAACCCCGACCAACCCTACGCCCCTTCCATTCGTGGAACTCATCTTCCCCTTCCCCAATTATTCATTCCCACCACAGGTTCTAACTCTCTATTTCTAAAATCTAGCAATCAAAAACCTGGAGAAAGGAGGATGTGCAGAGGCTGCTGAGTTTCAGCAACACCAAAATATCAGAATGGTGATGGGTTGGTGGCCATGAACTGGGTTGGTCAGTGGCAATGAACAGGAAGGTGGGGCAGCAAGGGGCACCGCAATTGTGTCATGTAGGAGAAAGATGGTCATGCAAGATGAGCTGTGCAGGAGGATGGTTTCAATTTTGGTCTTTTCTTCCCCTAACGCAGAAGTTCATTTTTTGCAGCAGGGAAAAGCACCAAATTTGAACGCAGGATATCAGGTTCTACAGTGAAGAAAAGTGCTTTTGCATTTTGGCCAAACAACCCCTAAACAAAAAAAAAAAAGCACTTTTACATTTTTTAAAGTACTTTTAGCCCTCACAAACAGAGCATAATTTGGGTTAGCAGAAAACAACCCCAACCCAAGCTAACTGGAAAAAGTTCAACCCAAACATTGTCTTTTGTGTCGAGTCTGTGTCTCTCATACACATCACTACCTACCAAACTGCAATCGATCCTTGAAAAAATAGAGCATTACTTTTAGAATAGAAAGCATGTAAATCAATCCCAAACAAAATGCAACTGCTTCTAGCAAAATGCATGAAATATCTGAAATCAGATGGTCCTACTCTTTGGGTGTCCCATGCCGATTTATATAATTTCACGGTTGAAATTTAAGTCCATAGTCCATTTGACCAATATTTATCACTTGAGTAAAGGCATCAATGAGGGAGGTATTGAGCTAAGGATAGGCTGTTTGGATTAGCCTAAGGGCAACTTGCTAGTCCATTGGCAGAAAAAGAACACTTGGACTTTTCTCCTTTCTTATGGCAATGCTTTCAGGGATTAATGGTCACAAAAACTCCAAATTGTGACATCTACCAATCCTTTACTCTTTCTGGATACCGTTCTCACGAAAACACCCAACAAACCAAGGGAACTCCACCAGCATTACTTTGATTGGATTTAAATGTTGCTTACCCATTGAGACTGGTGTTTGTTTTAATATCGTTTATGGATATCCATGATCACTGCTGGCTATCAAAGCCCATGTTAGTAATGCTGCAGATGTTTTGCCATTTAAGGCCAAGTCCTTAAAACTTTGATGATTTACATCAAGCTTTGGATTATTTGCATTAAATCAACCCAATCCTAATAACAAGAGAATTCCTTAATCAGATATATGCCCTTTTTGCATATTATTCAGACATCCTGAAGGAACTACTGAGACAAACTCATCACTTCCTTGAAAAGCAGCCATGAAAAGATACACTGAACATGCCAAGAAAAGAAAATTTAAACCCAAAAAAGAAAAATTAAAAAAAAAAAGAGGGAGGGAAGAGGGACTTTTATGATGTTCAGATTGCTTATGAAATCTCATTTACATGAAAATAAATAAACCAAAAATACCCTGTTTATATCTCAAATAAAAAATCTTAAAATTCTGAGAGACAGGGTTAACAAGAGAAAAAACAAATATTTGACCAAACTTCAAGGCTCCAGCATACAATGCAACTATTAAATTGGTTAATGCAATTATGATCTTGGACGAAAAACCTTGATTCATGGTTAAAGATAGACATACCATCACTTCACACATAGTAGGTGGAAATTCCACCCAAATAGCTCAGGCACATAATACATTAACCTCATTTGTGTACACAATGGAACAAGCATGTTGGGACATGCGACGTCAGCTTTATTCACCACTAAGAGAAATTTTCTGTTCTGCAGTAAAATATCCCAATTTAAGGGAATTTCCCCAAGAATACAAAAATAAAAATGAATAAATAGGCAGGAGGACATAGTAAGTCCCCCTTCAACAACTGAAACAAACAATAAAGGCTGCAATTGATAAATTTATTCTCAACCTAGAGGACTCTGCTGCCCTCCATTTTAAGTATCATGCCCATAAGTCACATCGAAGCACAAAAATGGCATTCCTAAGGACGCTGTGCAGTCAGCCTACAACGTTAAAAAGTAAAGTTGATAAATTTTAAGGACTAGGCACTGAATATAATTTAACTGAAAGTACCCAAAACAAAGTCACTCCTTTCTGGGTCTCTCTCTTGGACATAGCAACATTTAAATTTTAAGGTATCATGGAAAGGGACCAAAACATGATCCTTCATGGAAATATCAATAACTATGCACCAATTATATTTTTAAAGGTGGAACCACAAAATTCAAATATTCTGAGAGATGCCAGCAGCCTAAACTCTCCTGGATCTTTAACTGAAACTCTGTCACTGTATTCTTGTCACTTATTTTTTGAAGAATAACTTATTCGCGCTCCACCTCAATCTTACACAACAGTTTGTTACTAGATCATGGCCCAATCTGAATACCGCTGACTCAGCCACAACTAGCAGCCACACAACGGAATTGAAACTCAACGAAACACACGTATCTAGTAATACCAACGAATAAAAGGGCACCAAAATAGCACCTTAACAAACGAATCGGAAGTGGCAACAGGAGAAGCAGAGGGACCATGGGGAGGAGGAGAAGACGGTGATGCAGCAGCAGCAGTCACTGTAGTGGCGGGAACAGGCAACATGTGCCGACGCCGTTTCCTCTCCTCACCTTCCCGCCCATGCAGCATAATACCCTCGCATCTTCCCCAATTTCGATCCTGCCTTCGCTTCCAGCGAGAAACATCAATCCCGTCGCTACGATCCCACTGCAGTTCGGCCGCTAAAACCCTAGAGGCCGATAATTCAAGAGGATAGAACCCCTGGATCCGCGATTGCAAAGCTCAGGAGCCCGACCAAGATCGAAAACCTACCCAGACAACCAGAGATGCAAAATGGAAAATTTGAAAGACAGAGATTGAGAGCCTAAAATGAAAGGAGAGAAATCAGATCTCAGATGAGGAATGGAGGGAAATGAAGAGAGAGTTTAGAGAGAGCGGCGGATGGATTTCTTGGGACGAGGACAGACGGCAAAAGAGATAATTGGACTTGGTAGGGGACGACGGGCAAGGCGGACAGGACGTGCAGGGCAGAGTCGAAGTTGGGGCAGGAGTGCTGGCGTTTTTAGTGGAGGGACTTTTTTAAAACTCGGGAGGCTCTTCAGTTCTTGGGACGCCTAGCCCAACTTTTTGTGCGGCTACTAGGCTGGGCCAAGGTTTTCCCAAATAGGTGCTCATATTTTATTGATAATTTTATATTAGTACTTAATTTTTTTATATTTTTAAATTAGTATTCAAGCTTTATATCTTATTTTCAAATTTATGTCTGATGCTATCGGAGGGCATCGGACGGCCAAATTCAAAATTCGCATGACCAAAATACCCCCAAAGAAAATATACAAGTACTTGGCTTCATTTTTATAACGCTTTAAATCTGCTCTCTTCCCATGCCTCCCCAATAGCAGCCATTTACCTGCATTTTTCCCGCACCTTCCTCGTGGCAGCTCCCCGGTGACGACGGCATTGTATGCAAAGAACTCTTCCAAAAGATCCCTTATGAATATTGCAAATAGTTTATGCATTCCAAAAACTTTTAAAATTTTAGTAACGTATGCAAAGAACCTTGTTTCCAAAAATAACTCAGATAATTGCAATTGTTGATCATTCTGGAACTTCATTGCAAAAAATATATTATTGATGATAGTTTGGACAGCAACATCTGACGCATGAAAAATAACTAAGTTTAATTTCAAACTTTGTTACTTGTTGCGGATATACTAAAGATCAAGCATAAATCTAAATTCCTGCTTCGGAGTTCTCTGAAGCTTGCTTCGGAGTAAATAAGTGAACTTCGTAGTGAATAAATGAACTTCAGAGTGAATAAGTATCGCTTTGGAGTTCTCTAAAGTGACCTTCGGAGTTCTTTATTCTGCTTTGGAGAACTTTATGTTCCAGAGCATTTTTAGTAGAATTATCATAAATTTCTCATATAAACTCCAAATTGAGTGATCTATAACTTTTATGTTAATCACTTTTCCTGATTCTACTTGTATTTTGAGTCATGGGCCCTTAAAATATTGCCTTTTCTTTTCATTCGAAATTGATATTTTGGAGATCTTTGGAGAGAGTTGCACTATTTTAGATGTAGTTTTCTCATATAAACTCAGAATTATACTATTCTTTTTGCATTAGATAGATAATTTTAGGGGCTAGACTTTTATGTTAATCACTTTATCTGAATCATCCATTTTTACTTAACAGAGTTTGTTTTATTGATCTGTAAAATAAAACTAAAAATTACAAAAGATGTTACTTTAAACTAATTTCTGAGATTGATGAAGGCATATTTGGAAAATGTGTTCGACATAAAATTTTTAGCCTTTGTTCTAGATTTCTAATGCATTAAGGATTAAATTATTCTGAATTTATATGAAAAAGTTATTGTTAAAATAGTGCAACTATCTGTAGAGTTTCACATTTATCTGCTATCTTATCTGACAAAAGGCGTCAATTTTAAGGCTCACAACTCATATAAGATGAATAATTCAAATAGAGTAATAAACATAAAAGTTATATCCCCTGAAACTATTTATCCAATGCAAAAAGAATGGTACAATTCTCAGTTTATATAAGGAAGTTAGATCTAAAATAGTGCAACTCTCTCCAAAGATCTCCAAAACATCAATTTCCGATGAAAACAAAAGACGGTATTTTGAGTACCCATGACTAAAAATACAAGCAGAATCAGGAAAAGTGATTAACATGTAAGTTGTAGATCTTGAAATTATCTATCTAACACAAATAAAATCACTCAATTTATATTTTATATGAGAAAATTATAATAATTCTACTAAAACTATCATGGAACATAAAGTTTTCCGAAGCAAAATAAAAAACTCCAAAGTTTACTTCAAAGTTTTCTGAAGCAGAATAAAAAAGCAGAATAGAAGTTCTCCAAAGCAGAATAAAGAATTTCAAAGTTCACTTCAAAGTTCTCCGAAGCAAAATAAAGAACTCCGAAGGTCACTTCAAAGCACCCTGAAGCAACGCTTATTTACTCTGAAGTTCACTTATTCACTCTGAAGTAGGAATTTAGATTTCTGCTCGATCTTCAGTGTATCCACAAGAAGAAACAAAGTTTGAAATCAAACTTGGTTGTTTTTCCATGCGTCAGATGTTGTTGTCCAAACTATCATCAGTGATATATTTTTTGCAATGGAGTTCCACAATGATTAGTAATTGCAATCATCTGAGTTATTTTTGGAAGCAAGGTTCTTTGCATACGTTGCTGAATTTTCAGAAGTTTTTGGAATGCATAAACTGTTGTAATATTTGAAAGGGATCTTTTGGAAGGGTTCTTTGTATACAATGTTGTTGTCGTCGGGGAGGTGCCACGAGGAAGGTGCAGGAAGAATGCTAGTAAATGGTTGCTATTAGGGAGGTGTGAGAAGAGAGTAGATTTAGGGAGTTATGAAAATGAAGCCAGGTATGCATATATCTCCTTCAGGGGTGTTTTGGTCATGCAAATTTTAAATTCGGCCGTCTGGCACCCTCCGGTGGTGTTGGGCATGAATTTGGAAAAGAGATATAAAGCTTGAGCACTAATTTAGGAAAACCTAAAGGATGGGCACCAAAATGGGATTGTCAGCAAAACATGGGCACAGATTTGGAAAAACCTCAGACTAAGCCCTCCGATCTTAAATTCCTCTCAGCCTCTTTGGATTTTGCCTTCATCATGCTGTTTGGTAGTGCTGTTTTACCCAGGCTTGGGTACCAGCTTGGTAATTCTGGTCACCGTGTCTATCGTCATGCCATATGAGTGCTATACAATGCATTTCAGTTTCGGATTTTGTTGAAACTTGAAATTGTGAGATAAATGAGCTTTTCAATTGTTACTATCCAGAAAATTTTCATTTAGTTTGGGAACGAGAAACATAGGGGAAAAAGTTTTTTTACCTTTTTTACTCTTTTTTATTTTTTAATATGATTTAACATTTTAATTATATTGAGAAAATATAATTAGGCATTTTATCTATCTGAATAATTATACTTTTTTATTATTATATATATTATCAATTATTATTTCTCATCTTTTTATACAAAAGTCTATTTATTTTATCTTTAGTTATTCTATTTCTACTTATTACCTCAGTCATATCAATTTTTTTCTCTTTTCTTTCACTTTTTCAT
Organism: Pouteria campechiana; assembly: GCA_036873735.1. Taxonomy (NCBI): domain Eukaryota; kingdom Viridiplantae; phylum Streptophyta; class Magnoliopsida; order Ericales; family Sapotaceae; genus Pouteria; species Pouteria campechiana. The sequence goes on from JAYJMB010047262.1 coordinate 16,036, forward strand.
ATTTCTTTTTCCACCTTTTCCCATTTCCAAGTACACTTAGTTTATGCAAGAAAATATTATTAGTTTTATCATGTTGAAAACTTATTCCTCTGATTAGTTCAACCTAGATGAAATAGATGTGTTTCTTAGACCATCTTATATTACAAATATTATAATATATACATATAAGAAATTCTTCAATTTGGGTTGAATTCTAAACTCTAGAGGTACATCTAACAAGTACTTCTTTTCCTTGTTCATTTTTTTGTTTTAATATTCCACCATAACTAATATTAGAAGCATATGTTTTAACAATTTTAAAATGGTCAGGATGAGCAATAGATAAACATGGTAAATATTTTATCATTTTCTTTATATTTTGTATAGTTATAGTATGAGCTTTTGTCCATTAAGAAGGATTTTTTTGGAGTCTCTTTAATAATAATTCTTTGTCCTTTGCTAAATCTTTATAAAAATAAAAAATATAATTTAAACATCCTAAAAATCTTTGTAATTGAGTTTTATCTTTTATGACATCAAGAAATTTTATAGCGAATGTTATAATTTGATTTATTGGCTGAATAGTGTTGTTGCTTATATAGAATTCAAGAAAATGAAGATCCATTTCAAATAATTTAATTTTTCTTTGTGATAATACTAAACCATTTCCTTTCACAACATTATAAATAAATGTAAATGTTTCCAATGTTGATCAATAGAGGAAGAGAATATGAAAACATCATTGATATAAGCAATAAGAAATTTAGAATGAAGATTAAAAATATCATTCATAATTTTTTAAAATTTAGAAGGCGCATTTTTTAAACCAAAATGTATAATCTTTTGTTGATCCTAACCCTTTTGCTTAGCTTGATTTTGATGATGGATGTAATTAACCAGCTGAGTTTTGATGAATGAGCAAATATACGAGTGAATAGTTAAGGTACTGACAGTTACATTCCCAAGTGTGCAGTGATATGTATATATAAATCAGTCTCAAGAAAGTAACTTTAGAGGTGTGGACAATGTTTTTAAGTTAAATCAGAGACGAGATCTACCATAAAGAGTTTATTAAAGGAAGAAACTTGTGAATGCTCAAGATATACTAGGACACGTTTGAAATCATGAGGAACAAAGTTAGTATATGAAGAAGTTCAGAGAATCTAAAAGATGAAGGCTGTAGACACATAAACTAAGACTAAAATAACTTTAGAGTTGTTTCTGATATGAGATCCAAGTTTCGAAGGCCAAACTATAGCTAATGGAACTGTCTAGCATCAGGAGGTAGCATCAGAGTAACTTCAGATGTACTGGAGTATGTTGTTCAAGTAAACAAAGATAGATGTCAAAACAGCTTCAAAGTTATTTTAAAGGTGCTTAAGAGAAGGAACAATGATTGTTGGCATGGAAAAAAGCTCTAACATAAAAATAGATGAGTTGATACGATGCTTCAGATGTTACAAAGGACAACTTTATAAGTGCTAAAGCATGCAAACGAGGTGTTAAAGACTTTGCGTTGCTTCAGAGGTGCTGAAGTCATAATTCAAATGTTCCCAAACTAATATTAGAGATGTTGAAGTTCAAAGGAGCTTGTTTAAAGGATCTACGCCGCTTCAGATGATCTAAAGTCTTACTTTAGACATGTTGAAGAACTGTTATAATAGCGCCAGTTCAAGTTGTTCGTGAAGCAACATAATTCGCAAACTTCCATCACTTAAGAGGTTTGGAAGTGTTGCTTCATATGGTCTAAAACAACGGTGACTCTAAAACAACGACAACTTCAGAGTTTCCTAAGAAGTTCACTCATAGCATTCTCCATCATTCTAGAGGCATTAAAGTTATTACTTTAGAGTATTTGAAGTCGTGAGAATGCCTTAATGGTTAGAAATTTGAACGTTCCCTCTCATTTAATGCTTACCACCCACTCCAACAGGAAGATTTTGAATATGAGTATAAAAGGAGCAAATAGAGGACATTTAATAAGTAAGAGAGAAGTTACCAATGAGCATTTACTCCAACATACCAATGAGCATTTACTCCAACATTAAAGTTTTCTTCAAAAGATCTCAACTACACTATGCTTCACTCTGAAATTGCAATAAAAAGCTACATCTTCAACATTCCTCTTGGAGTCTGAAACTTCTGTTCTTTACTATTATATCATTTATTACTTTACTTTAAATATTATACAACTTACCTGGGTAAGAGGCATTTATTCTATACAACTTTATTTTAGTTTGTATCTTTGCAAGCTAGGGGTTTGCAATGTATGTTTGTTTGTTACAGCAAGTCGGATAGACTTGTTGTGAGATTATTGAGTTGTTAGTTAGCTCTTGAGAAACAAATTGTAGGAGTTTGTTGGTGAGTTTAAGGAAAAACAACATTATAAGTTTCTAGTGAGCTTGATTATGACGCCTCCAAAATTTGAGGTAAGAAAAATTTCTTGAATACTTATTTTGGGTAACCTGTATATGTGACTTCATTAGAATTAGAAAAAAATTATACTTGTAACTTAGTGCAAGTATAAAGAGATAATTCAGAACATGTGGGTCTCATTAAGTTTTATGGATTCTTGTAAAAAGATTTATAAAACGCATAGCAAAGGGGGCAACATGTGCATGGGTTACCATGCATCGCTGGACCACCGAGGGTGGAGATGGTTTAAATACTCCACCAATTCCATTTATCCCCAAAACTTCGTTGGGTTTCTCCTCCTCTCCCCCACGTCCACTTCTTACCACCTTTTTGATGTAGTTTTCAACCAATTTTTGTAGAGAATTGATAGAGTAAGTGTTTTGCTGCAATTCTAAGTATCTAATGAGTGAAATTTTAGTCTTTTGAGGGCAGAGATGTTTGTTCCCTAAGTATGACTTAACCCAAGAGGGGAACAGTAAATTGGGTAAATAAAAATTCATTACTTGACCTCTATTGGATAATTTCCTTCTTTTCGTGCTTGTGTCTGGTGTGGTATAAAATGAGTAATAGAAACGATAAAATGCATGAAGAATAAAACATATTAGCAAACACATGCATACAGATAAGATAATTTTTATAGTGGTTCAGAACCCTGTCCCTACATCCACTCTTTCAAGAACATACACTTATTATGCCTTGGGTTCCACTATATCCCATATAATGGAAATACAATAGTACTTTCAGCACTCTTCTGGTTTTCACAAGCTCACCTGGAAACTCACTGGTTTCAAAAATCACTAGCCAACTTGTCAGTTTTCTAAAGATCACCAATAATTCATACAATATGGTTTTCACGAGCTCACCACAAACTCACTGGTTTCAAAGATCATTAGCAAACTTGTTGGTTTTCTAGAGCTCACCAACAATTCTTTAGTTTTAAGTTTACCAGAAAACTTATATACCTTTATATAGTGTTTCTCTCAAGCACAGGGGAAGATTTGATCTCTCTTTCAACTCTATGTACTACAAAATATTTTCCCATAATGTAAAGACAATGGCCATAAGGATATGAAGGTTTTAACTCAATGAAAGATAACTGAAGGTTTAAGCTTTTGGCCATGGGCAGAAGAATTTGTATAAGATCAAGCGTATCTGAAAAGTGTTCCTTCATCCCCTTTGAATTGTCTCACCTTTTCTACTTAAATAACTTCTTCATAGTTTCAACCATTTGGAGAAGATGGGCATCATTGCATGTAGAACGAGAGCAATATTGAATGAATAAGATTGTTTGAATTTTCTGCCATTTAAGTCCAAGTCTTTCTGTTTTTTTCTTGAGCAGCTACATTACCGTTGTTCAAAGATGAGAATAAGTTGTGTTAAAAGATATTCCTCATTTGACCTATCACAGCTCTGAAAACCTTGCAACATCGCTTATTGCCGAAAATGGTGACTGATATAATTCTGTACAATGTCGGCACAAGTGCAAATGTCATTTGAATACTAGTCACATAAATTGATTTTTCTTTAACAAGTCATGGTCTCTCTCTGTCTGCATTTGTTTACCATAAGTTGCAGATGAATTCTTCATAGATTTTTCTATTAGTTGAACTTCCCTAACAAAAGATTTTGTTTGTTGCAAGTAGCAGACAATCTTTGAATGGCATAGATGAAATTGAACTGACTAATAGACAAACATTGCTTTATCTGCCTGAATTCCTCCAGGAGATTTATCTTTTGATCAATCCTTCCTATATGTACTTTGTCTATTGTAGATAACAAGCTAACTCTAGGTAGGGCTGATGAAGTTTGGCTGATTGATTAACAAGCTTCTCCTTAATACGAACAAATGAAGTAAAAATGTTCTTTCTTTGTTCTTCATTGTCTGTTGGAGGTGATAGGTAAAGTTCACTTTGTCTATCTTAAATAGATGAAGTGTTGCATTATTCTTTTGTTCTTTATTGTTTATTAAAGGTGGCAAATGAAGCTTACTTTAACTTGCTAAAGCAGACAAAGTGTGACATTTATCTTATATAAGCAATAGACGAATTATGTTTTGCTTTGTCTTGGACCGAATACTTTGCATGTTGTATTTGTCTGTTGTAAGTAATAGATGATTATGCCTTTATTTCTTGAAGTCTCTTTTTTTGGTCCAAGCATCTCTTTGTTTATTTAGTATCGTCTATGCTCACTATGCAACTTTTACATTGTCTTTTACTTTTGCTGATACTTTGTCTGTCATAATAGATAACCTTTGATCCGCAAATAAGGTAAAGTTCTTCAACTGTTCTGCATACTCTGAGTAACAGAAGGGGTTTTATTCTTACAACTTCTTTGTTTCTTTATTCTTAGTTTACCTATCTTAGTTCAATTGAAGTTGCACTTCCTTTTTTGCTCATATTGTCTTTCTGTCCTTAGACTAATCTAATCTTCTAATTTTGTTGATCAAACAAAGTTTTCTCTTTTTTGTGCATGATTATCTCGGTGGTAATTTCTTTTTTCTTCCTTTGTTTGAGTATTTGATAAAACTTCTTCTTCTTTCTTTATCTCAGACAACTTTTCTCTGGTTGGTGTAGATAATTCAATTTTCTCAAACAACTTTATGCTCTTTGACCACGACTTCATCTTTAACTTCTTGTTTTGCATTTGTTTGTTGAAAATTTTTTTTGAGGTTAACAAACAATGCAAACTTGTTGTAGCTCATCTTCGAAGCCGTGTTTGTCTCTTATTGTTTTTGTTCATGGAAGTATCTAATGCAACCTTCTCTGTTGCTTATCTCCAAACCTTCTATTTTCTTCTTCTTCTTTCATGATTTTTATCAATTCAGCTCCTTTGGAACATAGCAGATAGTTGTGATAGTTTATTGCAGACGATCATTATTTTGTACTTGAACTTTGTTGCACTTGCTACATTATTAGCTTTTATATTTGTATCAAAATGTATTTTATCCTTATGTGATTGTAATATTTTGTGAAGCAAAAATAATATATATTTTTATTAAATACATAATATGAAAGCTTAAGTAATTATGGTGTTTAGTATGATTTAGCAAATTTATGCAGTAAAGATTAACTAATGTTCATGATGTACGCACCATAAAGTGAAGATTGTATGCTTGTGTAATTAAACATTCATGATTATATATTTATATTAATTAATGTTTATCAATTCAAAATCATACATATGATTGTTAGAGATTTAAGCATACAAATTTTTTATCTTAATACAAGTTTTATTATCATCAAAATCATATACAATAATATTGATAAGAGAAACCTTGCAAATTTCACCCAAGAAGCTACTTGTTACAACTAGTGACAAAAATTGAGGAATTAGGGTGGAAATCAATCAAAGACCCTAGTGGTAAGTGCCTTTATTAATGTACTTTATGAATTTTTCATGTAATATAGTGTTTTGCAATTACATGAAGCTAGGGTTTGTAAATGAAGATGATTATCTCTATAATTTCATGGAGGGATTAGTAGTAGGTTTGAGTATGCTAGTTCTCGTGGGATTAATTATGGAAATATTAAGTCTAACCCCTTTACTAAGCTTGATTTTAATGATGAATGAGATTAAATAGCTTAATTTTGATGTTGAACAAACAAATAAGTGAAGAATTTTTCAAGTACTGCAGCATTAAATATCAAAACAAATTATAGGAAAGTAACTACATATATCAAAGGTGTTAATTGTAATATTATTACATTAACCTTTTGAAGAAAGATATGAAAAAGAATGCTTAAACAAAGGATGTTCAAAAGTCACTGAGAAGTAATTCAGAACTTGCTTAGACGCTTGGCAAGAAAGACTAGAAGTTAAGATAAAATTTTGAAATATCAAAAGTAAATCAGACGATGAACAAAAGTTTCATCAAGATCACAGAAGTAATACAAAATATAGACATGGTGCACAAAAGCAATACAGAAGCATTGTCACGTCACAAAAAAGCAATCCATAATAATAATAAGCTACGCATAATCAATCTAGAAGATACCTTAGGTATTCACAACCATGCTAGAAAAATTCTCTAATTGCCAGAAGGAACATAGAAGCATCATCAATAACATAAAAACAATGCAAAAACATTATCATGTTATGCAGAACATTAACACGCTACACAAAAGCAATGCAGAACCATGTCACGCTAAACAGAAGCAATGCAGAACTCTGTCATGCTGCATAGAAGCAACACAAAATGCTATCACACTACACAGAAGTAGTACAGAAACCGTGATACACTGCATAGAATCAAATCGGAAGCATTGTCAGATGCGTGTTCAAGAAAAGATGAACCAATGATATTATACAGAAGCAAAGCCTAAACATCATAGGGAAATCAGAAGCAACTTAGAAGATCTTCAGAAGCTAAATTTATGACCATCAAAGGATAAGATAGTGGATAGAAATTCTAAAGAGGATACTGCCAAAATTCACTTATCACAAAAATTATGAAGAACCACTTTAGAAGTTCTGTTAAGTTATAAATCAAAGCATAGAAGTTCTGAGAATACTACTCATAATTTTGAACCCTAACAATATGTAAAAGTTATTACCAAACCCTGCTTAACTAATTTGAAAATAATGCCATGGGTTGCAATGGCTAAAACTTTTCAAATCCTATATATAGAGAGGATTAAGACAATAACAAACACATAACAGAGGTTACACTGAAAATCATCTTTAATTCAAGAAAGAGCATTCATATCTTTCTATCATTCAACTCCAGCTACTATGACACTATCAAAGTATTCAGAGTCTTGAAAATCAAAATTTCAAAAGGAGTTTGAATCTGATCTTATTGCTCATTTTATTCTTTCAATTAAGCTTTAATTTTTGTACATCTTTGCCTAAGTAAGAGGCATTATTTTTGTACATTCCATTTGAATTAGTTGGTAAGCACTATGAAATCAATAATTTGTAAAAGTTTATGGTTAGCTTTGAAAAACCAGTAAGTTAGTTGGTAAGCTTGAAAACTAACATATAAAAATTTTTGGTGAACTTGGAAAACCAATAAGTTATTGATGAACTTGCACAACAAGCAAGTGTTATAGTGGAACTCAAGAAGGGTCGAACCATTATAAAAATACTGTGTATGTGCTACACATTATTCTCTCTTTTATTTTAAGCACATCTCTCATGTTGTTGGCCAAAATTTTTGAAAGCTCAATTCACCCCCCCTCTTGAACTACCATCCAGTTAAAGACCAATAGAAAATTCATGACAGATGAGAGCATAACAACATGACAGTTTTAGTACTGCCCTTGTGTAGAGGGTTTTGTGAATGAATGGTTGGAATGAAAGATTATGGAGTTTTGGGAGCACGAGGTATTAAGTTTGCAAGGTTATTTTCATGATAATCATGTTATACAATGCTTCTTTATTATCGGGAAATATTTCATATGCTAATCCTTGTTAGAAATTGATAAGCCAAATGATGCATCATAGGTATTTGATTAAATAACCTTAAGAAAAGCAAATTGTATTTAAGTCCACAGCCTAATTGTTCATTTGTGAGTGAAATGCATTATATTCTAGTTAGACAAGGTATTGTATACATAATAAGAATTAGACAGATTATAATAGAAATAAATTAAATTTCCTTGGATATGAGATTTGGTTTAGATCTCTTATTTAAACGATTATAACTTCAATCGAGCTATATTATATGTGTAGGTTTCATTGACCCTTAGTTGTAATGAAGTTGTTGAAATTAAGGCTAAAGAGTGTGGAATTGTCTTTATAAAGGTAAGCAGGTTTTATTTATATGTATATGAATGTGGAAATGGAAGGGATAGAGTATATCCCATATTTTGGATATGGGATAGAGTGTATCCCATATTTTTACTTTCGGGCACCGTGTTTTGATTTGATACTTACTTCCTTGCATTATGATGTGGCATGATGAATTTTGTGCAATTAATGCAATTACATGATGATTTAATTGAGCATGTATCCAATTGACTTGCCTTGGTAAAGCATTGCATAACATTTCACTCTTTTGGAGCATGAAGCACAATGTGCATAATTGAATCATGTGAGGTGGAAAAAACTTGATATTTGTGTATTGAATTAAGTGAGAAAAAGGCATGAATGTGGTTGAGGAAGTTATAAATAAATAGTTAAAGAAAGACTAAGTGGAAGGGAACACAAAATGCATGAAAACAAGGCAAAATAGAGCAACCAACTGGGGTCGCGATGCCACCCCATGAAGTGAATATTGTTGGCAGCCAGAAACTCTGGTTGGTGTCGCAGCGCCATGTTGTTGATGTGGAAAAATGTGATTTCTTTCAAGTTTGATCAATTCAATGTGATTTTCTTGGGTAATTTATTATGGTGCTTTGTAAATGTTTAGAGAGAAAAATGAGCATATTTTAGTGTTGATATAATAGTGCCTTGATGGCATGGGTTCTAGTAAGGCAAGGTATACCTTGGTAACATGTTGTAATACCTGTGAAAGCTATTTTATAAATAACTTATTTTGGATTTTTGACCCCATATTATAGGGTGGATCTTGAAAGATATGAAAGAAAGATCTCCCTTTGAGCTGTATATATGACTTTCGTCGAATACAACTTTCACATAATTATTTATGTATCTATGAGATTGAGTATGGAATTCTGTTTACTAACTTTCAATTGAGCATCTGTTTCCCTACTTTTCCTATTAGGATTGGAAACCTTGTATTTTACATATCCATATGATTGAGTCCTTGGATTTCAAAAGATCTTTTAGGTTTGGTAAAATTACTTGAAAGAATTATAGATTTTAATGAGTTCTTAATCTTTCAATTTTTATAGATATATCTAAATTAGGATTTTGAGAATATATACTTGACTCTCAAGAAAGGTAGTTGAGTAAATTAGAATTCTTTATCTATAAACAAAAAAATAATCAATGTATAACAAGTTGAGAACACCATGATTAAAGCAAAAGTAAAATCAATCCTCAAGAGCTTCTTTATCTTGATTTCTCTCTACTAAAGCTTGTTTACTTCTATTTCTTATTCAATCTTTTAGTTTTTTATTTTTCAAATAAGGTTAGAATTGTTCATTATAATAACTAGTGCATAATTGAAATTTATAGTCCCTTTGGAGACGCTAACCCCACTTTCATCTTTATACTATAAAACTTGATACCATAGGCTTGCGGTAGGAAATCAGTGAACAATGTTTCAGGAGGATCAATAAAATTAAATTGAATCATTTCTCCCTATATAGTAGTTTGAATTCCTTTATGAGAGACAAAAAATGGTTTGATTAGTTAAATAAAAGGAGTCCCTAAAATAACACCTTGTTTTATATTTTTATTAGCATAAATGATGTTTTAATACAAATTTGAGAGTTACAAATATGTGCATTAAATAATTTATATGATACTTGCATATTAGAGTAGTCAACTATAGCTATAAAAGAGGTTTTTTTTTAAAATATTGTGAGGGAAATAACTCTTCTTTTATAATTCATATTTGCACCAGAATTAATAAGAGTAATATATTCAAACATATAGTCACTCTAATTTTTTTCAGATTCTTACAATTAATTGTACATACTATCTTTGAGAAATTATAGATTTAGTTATACTACATATATCATTAGAAGTTGAAGGTTCTTTATCAGATTTTTTTTTAGATTCATTCATAAGCTAAGTTATTTTGTCTTAATATTCATCCTCTGCATTTATTCCTTCTGTCTCTTAAAGATCTTCTTTTGGAGAGGATGCTAATTCCAATATAGATATTTTGTGTTTTAATTGCTTCATTTTTTTCTTTAAAACTTTTGATTTCAGCATATAAATCAAACATAGAAGTAGGCTTCGAAGTATTATCCTTTAAATATTTATTTTAATTTTTTATAACTTTAAAGATTTTTAAATATGGTTCTACTATTTATAATAACTCTTCTTCAAAAGATTTTTTTCTTTTTATTTTTTGTTTTTTGGATAAATTAAGAATTTTTTTTATTTAATGATTTCTTATTACTAGATCTTTTATTTTATTAATAATTTATAAGAATAATTTGTCTATAGCTAATAAAATAGTATCTTAAGGAGGAGGACTCATAATCAACTTAATTAGTTGGAAATTGACATAAATTATTTTGACGTTGATGATTGGACTCAGAAGAAGAATTTTCTAAATCAGAGTCTTTATATGATGATGAGATATTGTCTTTGAAACTAGCAATAGTCATAATTTGTAGTCTTTTAGCAATATCGTCTACTAATAAATGTGATTTTTGTTTTAATAGTTTTTTAATTTATTTTTATGACATTTTGAGGCATAGTGTCCTTCTTCTCCACATTTAAAACATTTTATTTCATTTCAAGTTTTTTGAAAATATTTTAAAGAATATTTTTTAGGATATCTTTCCATGAATCTTTTATTTTTATAGAAATTTGAAGGATTATATTCAAAATTTGAAGGTTTACACTTAAAATATGTTTTATATTTTTTATAGGATTTATAAGGCTTTGCTTTATAATATTTTGGTCGTTATAATAATTTTTTAGTAAAAGGTATTCTATCCATACCATAGTAGGAGAAGAATTTAAAGAAGTCTTTAACTCTTAAGAAATTTAGTCTCTTTTATTTTTCTCTAGTTACAAAATTCAACAACCGTTGCCCTTATTTTAGAAAATAGGGTTCTCACCATGTATAATTATTATAAGCTAATTTTTCATCATTTTCAACATTTATAATAGTTTTCATCTTTTGTTCAAATACTAAAGGTAATTCTTGTAAGAATTTTTCATTATAAAATTTTGATTTTCCATCATTTAGTAGTAATACATCATTTAACAAAACATCTTTATACCACTTGTAATTAGATAGTTTTTTACACTTTAATTTCATAACTCTTTCTCTAATTGCTACTTGATAGTCTTCTAGTTTTTTAGTAAAATTATAAATGATATTACTTATAAGATTATGGACCAGATTTGAATCCCCTAGAACTAATTTTTTTCCTTGAGGACATTTTCATTGGCCAGTAAAACTACAAGCTAAAATGAAAGCTATATTTTTTTTAGGCACATTTCTTGCTCTTAATATAGTAGCATATCATCATACTAGAGCATGCATTCCATATTTAATATTCTAAAGATTCATCTATATTCCATTCGTATACACTATTTGGGTTTATATCATTAGCATACAGCTGGCGAGGTTTTTCAAATTGTTGATCCATAGACGATGGTCTTTTATAATAATTCTTTACTTTATTAAAATAGACTCTATTGTTCATTAATTCTTCTAGTGGAGTTTCACTTAGAATAGTTTTTATATATAATTTATCATTTGTATAGGATAATATATCTAAAGTATATAAATCTTTATTTCTATCTTTCTTTTGTTTTTCTAATTTGGAAATAAGATTTTGAAAGTTAACAATATCTACAGTAGGAGATATTAATATTGGAGAATTTATTTATTTTGGCAGTGATATTCTTAGAGTTTTTGCAAATAAAGATGACTCATATTGTTTCTTCAGAGTATTTTGCTCATCACTAGATGATTGATAAACTAGGGATGCAACTTGGGTTAGGTTGGGTTGACCCGAACCCGCCCAACCCATCCCAATATTTTTAAGGGTTTGGATTCACTTCTTTTGATGTTGGGTTTTAAATTTGGGTTGAGCCCAACTTGAATTCTAATTTGGGTTAGGTTTAGGTTGATGACAATCCAATCGAAACTCGTCCGAATTGTATATTATTAATTACAAAATTAAAAACTATACATTTTTTACTTCTCATAATACATATTAAATTATTATTTCTTTTTAAATTTTCATTTGTGAAGCATAAATGAGCCATCAATCTCATCTCATTCCCATGATCCCCATCTCCCTTCTTAATACATGTGAATTTTCCTCTAATTTATCTTATCTCCCTAGTTTCATACCCATCTCCATGTCCTTTTGAAAATCCTTTTTTTGAAGTCAAAACCAATTATGAACATCCAACCTTATATGTTAAGGTTTCTTTTTTTAAAAAAAAATCTTTATCTCCCAAGTGTTATTTTAAAGGCTCCAAACCAAAAGTGTTTAGCAACACCAGTGCTATTGCATGCAAACCTCTATCTCCTAACTTTTCATCTCTTCCTTGTTTCTTCATGTTTCTAAGTGAAGCTAGCATTGAGTTATAAGGATTTAATCACACTACATCAATTATTTAAAGATTCATTCACACTACACATTATTAAGGTTTTTATCTTTAAATATTTAAGGCTTTTTAATGTCTGATTTGATGATTAAATATAGCCCAAATTTAACTTGAATTCAACCTAAAATTGAACTATTGGGAAAGGGTTAGGGTTGAGTTTTCAAACTTAGGGTTGGGTTAGGGTTATGGCTGAGATTTTAGATTTTAAGTTAGGGTTAGGGTTGACTTCAACCCAAACCCAAATGACCTAAGTTACACCCCTATGATAAACTAGTTCTTTACCTTTGGTAGTGAATATAGGAGGAGTAGATTTAATATTGTTTAATATTTCTACTAATTTTTCATTAGTAAATTTAATATGTTCAATAACTTGAGATAAATATTTCAAAAATATAGGTAAATCTCTATATATTGATACTTTATGGGGTTCTTTTATGCATTTTCCATCAATATCTTTTATAGATCTTCCATCTCTCAATTATGAATTATTTATTTCAGGTGATGGAGTCCTCGGAGGAGGATAGGAAGAAGTCAAAACTGTTTCTCACATCATATTAATAGATGTTAATACTTGTTTATCATACCATGGTGTGACAACCCAAAATTTGGTAAGTATAATTTTTAATTATAAAAAAATTTTAGGTAATTGGGGACCCTAAATAATTAAAAATTTAATATGATTTTAGGTATTTTTGGTAATTTTACCCTTCTGAAGCAGTTTTAGTATTTTGACCATAACTTCTTCATATAAACTTAGAATTAGGTAATTTTTTTGCATTGTTCAGATAATTTCAAACTTCATGTTGGCTACATTTCCTAATTAAGCTTATATTTTGATTCATGGGTCCCAAAAAGTGACACCTCTTGAATTGAAGATAGTTGTAGTGTTTTGGATATAACTATTTTATGTGAGTTTGAAATTTAGTGATTCTTGATTCATTAGAAAGATAAAAATAAAGGCTACAACTTTTGTGTTTACCACTTTTGATGAATCAACCCCAATATGTGCTAAATATCTGAGACAAGTGACATTTATTACAATGACATATGTATTAGTAGAATTTGGATTTTTAATGAAAATTTTAAATTAATTATGCACCTAAATAATTGAAAATGGATGAGAAATGACATACACATGGTTTATTATGATTTTTAGTGTAAAAGAAATTGGTGCAAATGGAATTTAAATCATGGTCATGAGTAAGGTCATGAAGTGTGTCGGGTGCACCAAAACTAAAGCCCTCTAAAGCAAACCCAACCCTAAGACCATTCCACATTTTCTCCCTTTTCTCTCCCTTCCTTTCCATGCCCAAAGCAAGAATGAGCAGCCTTTTTACTCATGCCCCATCTTCCACTTAATTTCCAATGACCTTTTGTTAGGCACAAAATTCCCAAATCAAGTAGAATTCGTTCCCACCCAACTCTCATCGATTTTGGACATGTATGGTGAAGAGGAGGAGTTGTTGGGATTGTTAGCTTCGTAATTGAGAGGAAGATCAAGAAGAAAAAGTTGGGTTTTAGCCAAGCATTGAAGGTAAGCAATTTTGTCATCTCTAATTTCGTTGTTATGCTTTGATTAGGGTAGATTATAAGTTGTGTAGTGTAATTTGGGTTAATGAAGGGCTATAAAAATTTGGGCTTTAATGGGGAATCCCATCTAAATGAAATTAGAAAGAGAAAAGAGTGATTATGGGCATGATTTGGAGCCATATTGTTGTCAACAAAAGTGGATAGCAAGATGGAACATGGGGGCCTAGCTCGAAGGCCTTGTTTGGACATGTATTGCTTGATGAAT
>JAYJMB010047273.1:0-30376 GCA_036873735.1 Pouteria campechiana
CTAGGCTCTCTTTCTCTCTCTCTATTATTCACTCCCCCTATTAAGGTCCCTATCTGACTTGAGCGTTGGAGTGCCCACGCCCGGACCACCCCCGGCGCCCTCTGACGTTTTCTCTATCTTGCAGGATTCTAGGCGGGATCTTCTCGAGAGCCAGATCAACATTCCGTTTAGGGACAACCCAAACACCAATGAAATCAACCCTTAGCGCAAATTCAAGCACTTACATTCAACCCATCTAGCCCTTAAGTTGATCTTGCACAGACAAGTGGTAACTTGACCATAATGCCAACATGAAATCCACATCATCAATTACATCCTAAATCTCTCGAGCATGCCAGCTGCATATCATTGTATGAAATTCAACAGGGAGTTTGCACTTAAGCCTACATATATAGTTTTCCTCTAAGTGCATGTAGGCCTACGTGATTTACTTTAGTATTTACAAATAGCCTATACGATTTTAGTGTCTAAGAATGTTCCTAACCAATGCCATCTATACAATTTTAGTGTCTGAGAATGTCACTAACGATAGCCATCTAACACGAAATAATTTCTTATTTATTAATTTACAAACTACCCATAGCCATAAAATACAAGGGCATGTGGTTGTGTCATTTACACAAATTCAAGTTGTGTCATTTACGGCAAATTCAAGTTATGTCATTTACGGCAAATTCAAGTTATGTCGTATATAAGAACTATAACTCATTTAAAATATTGAAGTCTTTTCGAACATCTTCCTTCTTTTTTTAATTTTTTTTTCAATTTTAATATTTTCTATTGTATTTGGCAGTGGCTAACTAAAGCATCCATAATAAAAATATTTATTTTCATTATTCAAAATTTTTTATTATTTTCATTATTCAAAAAAATACTGTAGTATACAATAAATATTCAAATCTAGAAAACATTATCAACTAAGACTTCTAAAATCTATTAAAACTATGACTATACAGCTCTATATGGAAAAATAGTGTTGAAAATTTACTACCTTAATTTTTATTCACCAGTAAATAAATTTAATAAATAGATATAAATCAATTATTTTCATAGGAAAAACTCAACTACCAGCCTACGATAAGCTCAACTTTTAATTTGTCAATTTTCAAACTCTTCAATAGCTTCTAAAAATTGCAAAAAAAGCCAATTCAAGCTTTTAGGAAAGTCGATTTTAATGAATAATTAATGGTATTACTAGGCCGATGAGATTTACACCACAGAGGACAGCCCGGTGATTGCAAAATTCGTTGGCTATAAAACCGTTGGTGAGATGCATAGAAGCTTTTCTTAAAAAGAAAATACCAAAAAGAAGCATCCAAAAATTAGAGCTCAGTGTTGCTGTAACTTTTCCAACCATCAATTTTCATTTAACGTCTCAAACTGTGTAAGAACATTTGCAACACTTGTAGGATCGTAGCAAACCCATGGAGGCGTATCTGCAAATTTCTCAATTCAGTAGGAGGACACTGAAAAAATGGCAAGGATGGAATCCTACTTTAATTGTTGAGATCCTATTAAATAATGAATTAATATTTCGAATCATACCTAAATAAAGATTGAGCTACTCAATCTAATACACAAGCGGATTTTATGACATATAAAATACGCCTCCAACAAAGAATTTCTCACTTAAGGGTTCCTTAGATAAGGAAAATGTAATGTTTACTTAGAAACGGAAGAAGATAAATGTTATAGGAGCGAGTGATTTCAACAAATAATAGACAAAGATAAAAAAATGAAAATAAATTAAAATTTGAAGAAGATAGACTTAATAATCAAAGAAATAAAAATTCAATTATACAAAAAATATGATTGAGTTGGCAGACAAAATGAAAGATGAAGAGATTTTTCTCCCATTTATCCACATCGGTTTGAATACTATGCCAGTGTAATGACAAGCTCAGCCTTAAATATCTTGATGGTTCCACCGGGGACTTTTGGAGCCTCCCACATACGAGAGGATGGAACAAACCTCACACGCGAGCCAAGCTAGCACGTGTATTGAGAACCGAATATGCCAGAGCCAGACCGCCTGCATGCGCCAGAATAGTATTGTTGTCTTCCTAGAAATGGCGGTAGCCGTGTCTTTGGAATCTAAACAAACAGCTGGACTTGCAAGTGGCCAAGTCGGTAGTAGTTACACACTCTGCAAGCAGATAATGGCCGATTCATCTTCTAAGCGCTCTTCCAGGCATGGGAAATCTTGCAACTGCATCAAAATATATGAACCCTTGACTTGCCTAGACAATATCTAATCCCTTGATTTTACTCATCAATGAATGGGCAGAAAAGGACCGATCATAATGTTCCGACGGTGATAACATTTTCACAAAACAACATTCGAAGTTCCAACAAAAAAGAAACACGCTTCGATGTATTCATTTCAATAAGAAAAACCTAGCATGTTTATATGGTGAATCAAGTTTTCACGTTACTATATGTTTGGGTCATCCCCGCTCTCTACATAACCCTTTAAGAAAATCCTGCAAGATAAAGAAAACGCCAAAGGGCATCAGGGTAGTCTTAGTGCAGGCACTCTAATGCTCAGGTCAATAAAGGACATTAGTAGAATGTGCATATGATAAAAAGAGAGTTTTTTTCACAGAGTGCATACTTGGTGCATTTATAGTTGAGCATGAGGGATATCCGTATACAGAGATATAAGTTATTCATACGCACACAGATAGGATGAAGATCCTTATTTAGAGGAGGATTCTAGGAAAATACCGTCTAGTCCTTATCTCGTGGGATTGCATAATAGCTAAAAGAGGTATCTCATTAGGCTTAGGATCTAACATAGCATTATGCCAGCTGGATGACAGGTATCTGTTTTAGAGTTTCCTAACACTAGTCCCCCCTCAATGAGACATAATGAAACCCATCACATAGTAAAACTCATCTTCTCATTTACTTGATCTTCTGTGCATGCTTCGATGCTTCCATATGTTTGTTTGAATGGTGCTTCCAATATGCAAAAAATGTGACAAATGATGCAACGATCAGCTTTCCAAAGTCGTGTAGTGGTCTACTTTTTAGATGGTTGTCATTCTTGTTGGTTTGGACCTATGGGCTTCTTCTTTGTTCGAACGACGAGGCTGGACCCGTAGGCCTCTTACTCTCCCCTTCATGTCGTGAACCTGCAATTTTAAGAACATTGGATTTGGCTTTTGTAACATCTTGAAATATTAGAAATATCGATGCGCTCTTCGCGACATCACCAAATGCACTCTTTGCAACATCTTAAAATATTAGAAATATCATTGCACTATTTACGGCATCACCAAATGCGCTCTTTGCAACATTCTTAAATATTAGAAATACCAATACACTCTATGTGGCATCACCGAATGTGCTCTTCGTGGCATCCTAGAATATTAAAAATACCAGATGCGCTCTTTGCGACATCCTGAAATATTAAAAATATTGATGCACCCTTCATGTTATCACCAAATGCGCTCTTCGTGGGATCCTGAAATATTAGAAATACCGATGCGCTCTTCATGGCATCACCAGATGCGTTCTTCGCAACGTCTTGAAATATTAGAAATACCAATGTGCTCTTTGCAGCATCACTGGATGTGCTCTTCGTAACATCCTAAAATATTAGAGATACCGATGCACTCTTTGTGACATCACTGGATGCACTTTTCACAACATCTTGAAATATTAGAAATACAAATGTGCTCTTCATGGCATCATCGGATGTGCTTTATGCAACATCTTGAAATATTAGAAATACTAATTTGCTCTTCGCGGCATCACCGAATGCACTCTTCACAACATCCCGAAATATTATAAATATCATTACGCTCTTAGCGGCATCACTGGATGCGCTCTTTGCAACATCTTGAAATATTAGAAATACCGATGTGCTCTGCGCGGCATCACCAAATGTTCTCTTCGTGGTATTCTAAAATATTAGAAATACCGGATGCACTCTTTGAGGCATCCTGAAATATTAGAAATACCAATACGCTCCTCGCGTCATCATCAAATGCGCTCTTAGCTACATCCTGAAATATTAGAAATACCGATACACTCTTCGTGGCATCATTGGCTGCGTTCTTCACGGTATCCCAAAACATTAGAAATACCAATGTGCTCTTCGCAGCATCATCGGATGCACTCTTTGCAACATCCTAAAATGTTAAAAATATCGATGCACTCTTCGCAGCATCACCAGATGCACTTTTCGCAATATCTGAAATATTAGAAATACCGATGCGCTCTTTGCAACATCCTAAAATATTAGAAATACTGATGTGCTCTTCATGGCATTATCGGATGCGCTCTATGCAACATCCTGCAATATTAGAAATATCGATGTGCTCTTGGCGGCATCATAGAATGCGCTCTTCATAACATCTTGAAATATTAGAAATACCGATGCGCTCTTCATGGCATCTTCTGATGCGCTCTTCGCAACATCCTAAAATATTAGAAATATCAATGCGCTCTTCGCAACATCATCGTATGCGCTCTCCACAACATCCTAAAATATTAGAAATACCGATGCACTCTTCGCGGCATCATCAGATGCGACTTTCATGACAACCTACAATTTTAGAAACACCAAATCTGTCTCTCAAGAATATATATATATAATGCAATATCAGAAATACTGAATCTACCACTCAGGAACATATAATGTAAATTCATAAATACTAGATCAGCCTCTCGGGAGCATATAATGCAAATTCAAAAATATTGGATCTACCACTCAGAAATATATAATGCAATTTCAGAAACACTGGATCTACCACTCAAGAGTATATAATACAATTTCAAAAACAATGGATGCACCTTTTTCTCAAAGAAATATTTGTTTGTGTTACAAAAATAGCTCCAGTTATAAAGATTTGCACATAAAATAGAGAAATACCACTTAACAGAATTAGTTTATTAAAAAATATCAGAAATATTAAACTAGAGTTGAACAATAATTAAAATCAAATATTGAGTTGAAAAAATCACCATAACTAATTTCCATTGTGCATTGATGATGAAGCATGGGATATGTGATACATATTTTGCTTATTCCCATCACCAAATATTTCAAGATTACTTGGTGAGACTATAGAGGAGCCCTATCAAAATTAAAAAATGATTTAGTTTATGGTACTAAAGATAAAAAATTATTCAATAAATAATAACTTTACAATAGAATAAAATATTTCATAGCTAATCAAGAATTGATGTCATTGATCTATTATCCTTCATCATATTATCCATTATAAAAGGATGTTAAGTCTAACATCACTGACCACATAATGTCCAATTTGTAGTCTTGCAATATTTGGGTTCTAAGAAATCAAAAGAATAAAAGTGAGGTTTTCATTAATTAGCATAGGTATTGTAAGTACCACATAAAGTTCTATAAGTCTAAAATATAAAAATATTAATCATACATGAAATGAAGGCCAAAAAAAATATTTTTTGATACACATCACCCATAAATGGCTGATGAGTATAATAAGTAACTGGTATGTTGGCCAATCCATGATACAACATAGCATAGCCCATTTTAGCATTTGATTGAATTGTGAATCCAACTTGAAGCATCGAACATGATTGTGAATCCAACTTGAATCATTGAACATGACTAAGAGATCTAATAAGAATAATTATGTCAAATTTAAATAGATTAGAAGATGAGATAAAACTAAAATATAAACAAATTAAAAGTAAAGGACACTTATACTTACCGAATATGAAGACCGTAATAGAGAAGGGTGATCAACAGTAGACTTTTCTTTAGTTTATTTTTCCTTTTACTCTTGCTTCTGAAGTAATTAAGTAGGTTTGATGCATAATTTCTTTTTCTTTTCTTTTTCAAGGACATTTTTAAACATACGACCATTACCTTTAAGTTTACTTTTATTCCTGTGACAATCTAGAAACCAAGGCTTTTAATGAAAACGATTTCTTTGCTAGTTTGAGAGTAAAGGCTAAGCCCAAGTGTAACCTCCTTGTCACTTTGCTTCTCATGCTCATTTTCAATATTTTCAATTTCACAAGTTTGTAGAGATATTGTTGACGGCGGGTTTTTACTTGTTCTCACAAATGTGATTACTTTTTCACGAAAGATCTTTGAATATTCAGTAGTAAAGGTAATTGCGTCATCATCTTCGACAGCTATTGCAGTAGTTTTAATCAACTCATTATATAAATATTTATATCTTTGTTGTATAATATCTTTGGATCACTTTGAATTGTTGATGCAAGATTATTATTATTTATAATATCAATCCTTGCATTTCTTCTCCATCTATTTAGAATATAATGTGTAGGTGACACTTTCACATTGTAATAATTTAATACTTTTAGTTCATGACTACATAATATGCCCATAAATTCAAATTTGTCCAATTACACATAACTGCAGTATTGGAGATATCAAATTTGGTAATGCTTGTTATATCTTTGCCATCTAGAAAAATAGTAAATTCTTCCATTATCTCACCATTGCCATATTTATGAATTTCATATAAAAATATTTTTTGTACTCATTTTCAAATATTTTATATATTTTAAGAGTATATAGTTTTGCTACATTTTTTAACATTTTAACATCCAAAAATAATATTGGAATACTTTGTTGCATTTTGAAGTCAGCTATAGATTTTTCATATCACCTATCACTAAATACACATTCATGCTTTTACTTTGCTATGTGATTTTCATATTGGTACAAAATGTATTTCTACCATAAACCAATACCCCGTTTTCTTTTCTGAAAATAGAACTTGAAACCATTTTATTTCTTTTAAATCATATTTTTCAAGCATAATAGTCATGAATTGAAAAAATCATCTTCTTCTTCAAAATCATACATGCATCTAATAAAATCTTGTTCAAATGTTTTGGAACCATGGAATACATGACTAAGTTGCTGTACAACATTTTGATATATATATATATATATATATATATATATGCCAAATGCGAAGATGATGATGTGTTTTTGGCATCATTAAGGCTATCGCTTTTCCAATTGTAATGCATTGGTCTATTAAGATTATCTTTGGTTTCTTTCTAAATATTGAAATTAGAAAAGTTTCAAATAGCCATTTAAACGATTGAGTTGTTTTATCATATAATAATATTGCACTAAAAATCATAGTCTATTTATGATGATTTACAACAATAAATGGAGCAAATGGTTTGCCATAACTATTCACTTATATGTGGTATCAAAACAAAACACATATCCAAAATATCCATAATTAAGTATTAACTTTGCATTTGCCTAAAACGTATTCGTGATTTGATCATTCTTATCAACTTGAATTGTATAAAAAAGAGGGGTTCACTATTCACATTTTTAAAAATATTCTAGAATTGTTGTTGGATATCCCTTTTTCATCTCTTTGATTCTTTTTCTTTATAAATAATTTTTATAGTCAGCAATTGTAAAATTTAAAATTTTCCTTCCTCCAAACTGCCTACTTAAATATTCCATTATTTATCTTTCGTATCTACCTCATTTTTTTGCACTAAATCTTCTTTGTGACTTCTATTAAGACTAAGTTTTAATGCTAATTGTTGGTACCAAAATAGGTTGTATGGAAAAAAACAAAATCAAGAAAGATTAGGAGATTAAGTAGACATGTAAGTGCAAAAAATAAATAGCAGTGAAAGCATACAAACTCTTTACAACAACTCTACTGCAAGGAATCCCTTCATTGTAAGAGATGATCCAAAAACCTAAATAAAGATTATACAATATAATGCCTCTTACTAGGCTTAGTTGTACACAATATAAGCCCAAATAGAGAGAATAAACAACAGCTTTACAGTGCTTCAAACTCCTCTTAAGATGGACTTGATGTAGCTTTAAGCTCTTTGATCATTGGAGTGCATTGGAGTTAATGACTTGGAGACTTGATTATGTTTCTTGTGATTTGTTTATATTTTACTCATAAAACCCTCAATCATCTTCTTCTTCTTCAATGGAACTTATATTTATAAGTTTCATAGGAGTTTTTAAACATTTGGAAGAGGACCATTTCAAATCTAGTTGTTGTTGAGACATCATATCACTTTTTGATTGTTACAACTATAGACTCTATAGACATAACCTCTTCTTTGTTGAAAAACTCTATAGATGATTATGACCATGAAGAACTTTGTATGTTTCCTCTATTGAAAACTCTATAGATGATCGTGATCATGAAGAACTCTACAGGTTTTCTTTGTCCATGCCTCTATAGAATATGATCTTTACAAAGAACCCTATCGACCTCTAGACATTGTCACTTGGAGCATCCAACAAGGCAGTAAGTACCATAGACCTCTATAGCCTTGGGCTATTCTCTATTGGTCCAGAGCTTGAGAACATTATTCTAGTAGCCTCAACAGACATATGTAGCCCAACTCCTTTCCTTTGTAAGTTTCCTCTGGCACTTAAAAATTTAATAAAACTTCATTAGCTTAAATTCAAGTCATGAAAAAGTTTTATTGTAATCAAAATTACACACCTAGAGTCAACATTCTCCTCATTTTTTATGATGACAAAACTTGATAACTTGTGACAATAAAAAGTCATTCTAATGGACTAAGTAAGTTCCCTCTATTCATTTTATTCAATAAGCCTTTGGGTGTTAATTTCATTTCTACTTATATACTAAGATTGTGCATAACTTCATATTCCAAAACAAATTTAAAAGTTTAATTCTCCCCCTCTTTATATGTTTTCCTTTAACTTGGAAGCAAGTCATAACATTCTCTCCCTTTTTATAATAATAAAAATGGTCTAGGGGTTGAGGAATTTAAGATTTTAACTTTTGAAATGAGGTTCTGAGCTTTTTCTCACCCTAAAATGTGTATTTTAAAGCTTTATTTCTCATTTTCAAACCAAAGTCATCTAGTTTATATGATTTTCATAATGGTCCAAGTATTAGATGATTAATCTTAAAGCTCTTCTTGTATAAACATATGTAAGATGATTTTCTTATGAGAGATAAAGTTACGAAGGCTAAAGTAAAAAATATAAAATTTATGATTAGAAATATAATACCTTTACTTACTTAGCCTTCAACTCACTCAAACTAAATGATGTTTCTTATTCTTCTAGAGTTGATGAGCTATTTTTATGGTTTTAGTTGGAAGGCAGTTATACAATAGTATATTTCTTCTTCTTCTTCTTCTTTTTCATTATTTTCTTTTTCTTTTTTACATTTAAAATATTCTATTGAATTTACAGTTTTCTTTTTCTTTGTCTTCAATAAATTTCTAATTTTCCTAGAGAGGGTTTTCATGAACTCTTCATTCTCCTCCTCCCCCTCATTACATGAAGATTTTGCACTTTCAAAGCCATAAGCTATCTTCATTTTCTTTGATTCTTCTAGATTTCACAGTTTATCAATGAATCCATCAGTTCTGCAATGGAAATCTTGTTTAAGTCTTTGGCCTCTTCAATTGTTGTGACTTTTGGCATCTAATCCTCAATAAGAGAGAAAAATATTTTTTTAACCTGTTGAGAATAAGAAATCTCTTGGCCTAAACTGTTTAGGCTATTAGTGATTATTAAAAATCTAAAAAATACTTCAAGAATTGACTCATCCTTAAACATACAGAATATTTCATACTAATGGATAAGCAATTTAATTTTAATTTCCTTCACTTGGCTTGTCCCTAAACTGCTAACAGATGGTTTCAAATTTCTTTAGCATTTTTATACGAGGAAATCTTTTCAAATTCAAAAGGACAGAGAACACTGTATGAAACATTTTTGGCTTTGAAATTTAATTTAATTGATCTAATGTCCTCATTAGTCCACTTACTCTCCTCTAAGGTGGAAAGCACCATTCCATCCTCTACAATCTTCCATAACTTATAACTATTGGCAATAAAAAAATTTTTATTCTCATTTTCCAATAGTCATAATGCTCCCCACCAAATATGAAGATCTAATGGTCAATTGACCCTTCATGATTCCACTAAAACTGTTTATCATAAAGGATTACATTGAGGTAGAGATTAAAAGATAGTTAAATCTCAATTTTAGTACTTTAAACCTAATATTAGTGCCTTGCTCTGATACTAATTGTTGAGATTGAGTTTTAGTATTAATTGTTGTACCTAAAATAAGGTATACGGTAAAACACAAAACCAATCAAGTGTAAGTGCAAAAAATAAATAGTAGTGAAAGCGCTTGAGCTAATAAGCACACTAAGATTATAATGGTTCCGGCCCCTATTTAATTCATGTTTGTTATTTTGATGATGGATAAACTTGGATTACTTGATGTGTTTGAGAATTGAATACTTATCTAACACTTGCAGGATAAGATGTGAAGAAATCCATTAGAGCTTTCCAAGTGTTAAACATGTAGGTCATAGGTGAAATGGAGAAGTTAATTGAATTCCTAAATGAGAATTAAAAATATAATTGAATGGTTTGTCTATTTGGTTTGTTTGTTTATGGATGGTTGAATGGTTTGGTTGATTGAATAGTTTATCTATTTAAATGGATAGGCATAAATACGTTAAGGAATGGTTTGTTCAAAAAGGATTTATTATATGTTAAGTTAAAACATCAATGGATTTCCTAATTTTTTGACATTTTTTATGGTTTGTGCTTACAAACCTCGATAGATTTGAATCAGATGAAATTGAGTATCAACTAATTATCAGTTAGAGACATATTTGGTGAAGTTAAACCTTGGCGAATTTAAAATGGTGAACTTGAAATTTAATTGATTACCAGTTAGGGGCAAATCTGGCGAAGTTAAATCTCGACAGATTTCTAGTGAAGGAAAAAAATCAAATAGATTATTGGAAAACATTGATGGTTTTTGTTCATTATATACAGTTATGTAGTTTTGATTTTCATTATTTTTTGACTTTTTCTTCAACTTCCTTGAGAGAAACTCTCCTAGTAGTTGATGAGTTATAAAATGGAGAGTGTGTGAAGAAAGACAAATATTTGAGAGTGAACAAGAGAGAATAAAAAGGCTTAGATTTGCAACAAAGTGGATTATTGCTAAGTTTTGGGGGTGATCATGCTCAAATCAATCGAATAGAAGTTCATTAAAGCTCAGAAGTCACTTATGTGTCTTAATTATTACTTGTAATCATTATACCTTAGTTTCGATTATAAACCAAAAAATAGTTAGAATCATTACAAGGAGTGTAAGTGAGTTAATTATACAACCACCTAGAGTGGAGTTGTAAATCCAAAGAATAGATGATATGTATCACTTATAACTTTGGGATTAAGTTGACTACTGGAACCTAAGTGAAACCTAAGTCAGGGAATTTAACTAGGAAATTAGAGTAGGTAGGATTTGCAAGATAACTATAATTTCTATGTCCTTGATTTTGTTTGAGTGGTTTAATATTTTGGTGTACTTGACACACTTTCATTAACTCTATTTGCTAAAGCTATAGTGCGAGACTTATTTTCTCCTAGTGCCTACTCCACTATCTAAGGTATTCCCAACCTTGGATTCTACTAACTACATGTGGAATTACACCTCCCTTGATTTTTATAGATCACCAAGACTCTTACACCATCTAGTTTTTTTAAGCTTACTAAGAACTCTACACTACTAGCTTCTTTGAGGTTACCAACAAACTCTTTACAACAACTTTGCTATAAGGATTCCCTTCATTATAGTAGATGACCCAAAAACCTAAATAAAGATTATATAATATAATGCCTCTTACTAGGCTTAGTTATACACAATATAAGCTTAAATAGAAAGAATAAATAATAACTTTACGGTGCTTCAAACTCCTCTAAGATGGTCTTGATATAGCTTTAAACTCTTTGACCATTGGAGCACCTTAAATTGAATGTATTTGGAGACTCGATTGGATTTCTTATGATCGATTTATATTTTGGTCATGGAATCCTCAAGTATCTTCTTCTTCTTCTTCATCCAAACTTCTATTTATAAGTTCCATAATGGTTTTGAGCATTTTGAAGAGAATCGTTTGAAATATAGTTGTTATTGAGATGTCACATCACTTTCCAACCGTTAAGGCTATAGACTTCTGTAGACGTAACCAATCCTCTGTCAAAAAACTCTATAGATGATCATAGCTCTAAAGAACTCTATAGGTTTCCTTTATCCACTCCTCTTTAGAATATAAGCTTTAAAGAGAACTCTCAAGACCTTTGTAGAATCTTTAACGACCTTTGGACGTCATGGCTTGGAGTACCTAACAAGGTAGTGAGTGCTATAAACCTCTATAGCCTTGGGTTCTCCTCAAGCTTGAAAACATTGTTTTAGTGGCCCTAATAGACCTATGTAGCCTAACTCATTTCTTTTATAGTTTTTCTCTATTGCTCAAAATCTTAGCAAAACTGTCGGTCCTTAAGACTTGGTTTAACCTAAAAGGGGAGGGGTGAATTAGGATTATAAAATTTTCTTACTCAAACCCTTGTTAATCAATTGCACATAGGAGACATGGTATATAGTGGTTTGAGACAACCTTGTTATTCCACTCTTATAAGAGCACACTCCTTGTGCCTTGGGTTCCATTATCTTACTATAGGGAATACAATTAGTGGCGCTACACTTTTCTAAATTTTAGCTCTAGGGTTATAAATAATTTAGTAATTGATTATGAGACGCACTCCTATAATCAAGTTGCTCTTCTTGATTCCAGCTCAAGTGGATGTATATGTTTAGTGCCTCTTGCACTCTTCTTAATTTTAGCTCAAGGGAGCATTGTAAAACTCCAACAAGTTGGTTGTGAGTCACATTCAAACCATCACACTTGTTCCTTTTGATATTTCTCTTCAGCACAAATTCAAGGCAAACACAAATAAGAATTAAGAATAAGAAATTACACTTTTACTAGTGTATCAATATGAGAGTCAAGGAAGCCTTTAAGATCTTTGAATAGCTCAGTTCGTTGTAGAGGTTCTTCCCTTAGTGTTGATGAAGAAGGCCTTGAGTAAAGAGAGTGAAGTTGAAAGCTCTTGAGTGTAGATGAAGAAGTTCAAGTGCTTGGCCTTGGGTTGCAAAGAATTTTCAAGTTTTAAGCTCAATCAACAATCTTAAACATCCCAACATTTTTTTAAAAATAGATCTCTCAAAAACTAGACCATTAGAAATGATTGGGTAGCCATATGTGGCTTTGCAATGTTCAAAATTTTGACCGTTGGATACTTTAGGCAATGTTGATCCTAAGGGTTTGGTTTTGATGATTAACAAAATTTTTTTTATAACTTGAATTAAGCTAATGATGTTTTGCTAAGATTTTATAAATCAAAAGAAGAAAAGAAAAGAATAAAAGACACATTTTGAGCTTTAGAGGTTGTAGCCGATATGGCATACAACCTCTGATATCGCCTATGGGGCTACTGATGTTCTGAAGTGAGCTTTAGACATTCTAAAGGTTGTAGCCAATATGGCATACCGCCTCTAGTATCTACTATGAGGTTGCAGCTGGTATACATACCTCCTGCGGTATTGCCTGCAAAGCTCCAAGGAGATGCATTCTCACTGGACGGTCAAAGTTGGTAAGATAGTCTCCTATGTAGGGATGCAAATCGGGTTGGTTTATACTAGGTCAAAGTAGTCCCAACTCTAACCCTATATATGAAAATGCTTACCTAACCTTATATATATAGAGTAGGTCGGTTTGACCTTGTCCCAACCCTAACCCTATCTTTCACCATATGGATTGAATTTGGGTTAGCTTAGGTTCAATGATTTGGGTTGACAATATACTATCCTAGTTTATAATAATCAAAAGAATAGAAAGGTAGACTCTCATTAGATAAATATGGCTTACAATCTAGTCTTGGTGATTCCTAGAGTAAAGTAATTCACACACAAAATCTTTTTAACGCAAGCAATAATGTGCAATTCCTAGCATATGCTTCTTAGAAACAAAATCTCCTTAACATATACCAATAGATATAGGTTGAAAATGCTTTCCTATGCACTCTAACCAGTTGATGGAGGACAATGGTTCTAGAATGCATTTCAATGTGCAAGTAGATCTTGTTCAGTTAGGGGCAAAACTTGCGTGCTTATTGCAAAATTGTAACACAAAGAATTGTGAATGTTCCATTTCGTCATTATCTACATGATCCGAAGAAGTGACATGGCAATTTATCATGAATAATAGAATTAATATTTTATGCTTATACAATCAAGTAACAAAAACATAAAGAAGCAGACAAAAGGTTGGGCGGTAGGATGGTAGTGAAGGGCACAACGCATGAAGTGCAAGCCACAACAAAAGTTAGAGATATACAAGCATCTAATACATTAAATGGAGAAATGCTTATACCTAAAACGAGCATGCCTAAAACAGGGTATTAGCATATGCTTATGAGACCCCACACACATGCACACACATACACACGTCCATAGATGAGATAGAGAGAGATAGAGAGATCTTTTACTGGATGAATATCCTATCTTAATAGAAAATACAAAAAATAAAAAGGTAAATGCCACCTAAAATGACATCTCCATGAAAAATAAGAAGACATACTTAAAGGGAGTATCTTCAGGATTCTTCTAATGGGCAATATGTTCAAACTGTCACTAATTTTTTGCCACAAACTTGCTAACTTATCTACTACATTCTAAATGGTAAATAGCCTCTCTTGAGCGCCAGGTACCATAACTCTTAGGCATAAGGAGATAGGAGCCTAAGGATGAATAAAGCAAGGGAGATGGCAGATAGCCTCTTGTGACTTCGAGGTGGTGCTCTTGTTAGTATTACTATATATGATTTTGATGATAACAAAACTTGTATCAAGAAAAGACATATAAGTATGCTTAAATCTTTAACAATCATATGCATGATTATGAATTAATAAATGTTAATGCATAATCATGAATATTTAATTATGTATGCACACATCCTTTACTTTATGGTGCACTTATCAATATTGATTATTCATGAGCTAATTTGTTAAATTATACTAAGCACCATATTCAATTAAGTTTTCACGCTATGCACCTAAATAGAGATGTATATTATCCTCACTTTACAACATGTTAAAATCACATGTGAATAAAATACATTATATTAAATTTGAAAGCTAACAATGTAGCAAGTGCAAAAAAGTTCTAAGTGAAGGATCACAATCAACTACAACAGATTGCCACAATTATCTTCTACATTCCAAAGGGGCTAAACTGATAAAGATCGTGAAAGAAGAAGAAAATAGAAGATTTGAAGAAAAGCAACAAGAGAGGTTGTATTGTCTAAAGCATCCACAAGCAAAAGCAATGGGAGAAAAACAAGACTTCAGAGATGTGCTATAACGAACTTGTCTTGTTTGTTAACCTCAAAGAGAAAACTTTCACAGACAAATCCAAGACAGAAGCAGTTGAAGACGAAGCCATGGTCAAAGAATACAAAGTGGTTCGAGAAATTCAAACTATCTACATTGACCAGACAAAACTTGTGTGAGATAAAGAAAGAAGAAGAAGCTCCATTAAACAGTCAGACAAAGGAAGAAAGAAGGAACTGCCGCCCAAACAATCATGCACAAAGTAAAGAAAACTTTATTTAACCAACAAAGTTAGAAGAATGGATTCGTTTGAGGATAAAAAGGCAACATGAACAAACAAAGGAGTGCAACTTCAGTTGAACCAAGATAGACAAATCAAGTTTGAAGAAAGAAAGAAGTTGTAGAAATAAACTCCTTCGGCTGCTCGAAGAATGCAAAATAAATGAGAAACTCCACTTCATCTATAGATCAAATTTATCTATTACTTACTATAGACAAAGCAACAGACAAAGTGAAAGATAAAGTAGAAGCTGCATAATGAGCATAGACAAAGCTGCATAGACAAAGTAGCTACTTGGGCAAAAAGGGACTTCAACAAACAAAGGCATGTTTGTCTATAACTTACAACAGACAAACTTATATGTGAACTGCAGAGTAATTTGTCTAAGATAAAGCAAAGCAGAGTTTGTCTATCGCTTATATTAGACAAATATTACACTTCATCTATTCGACAAGACAAAGCAAAATTCATTTGTCACCTCCAACAGATAAATGTGGAACAAAAGAAGAACATTACACTTCATCTGTTTGTATAGACAAAGGAGAGTTTGTCAATCAACCATTTAGATTTTGTCTGCGCCATCTAAAGTTCATCTGTTATTTATAATAAATAAAGCACATGCAGGAAGGATTGACTAATAGACAAATCTCCTAGAGGAATTTAGGTAGACAAAGCAGAGTTTGTCTATTGTTCAGTTTGACTTCGTCTCTGCCATTCAGAGTTTGTTTGCTACTTACAACAGACAAATTACTCTCATGAAGGATCAACTGACAGGCAAACTAATGAGAGAATTTGTCTAAACTTATAACAGACAAATGCAGATAGTGAAAGGCCATGACTTGTCAAGAGGAAAAATAATTCATGTAACTTGCATCTAAATGGTATTTGCATCCGTGCTTTTATTATGCAAACTTGTTACAGTCACCATTTATGACAAAAAGTAGTGCTGCAAGTTTTCAAGCAGTGTCAAGTCAAAATGAGAAAAGATATTTCAACAATAACTTATCTTATTCTCTGTAAAAGAATGACGAGATAAATTAGAAAGGAATGGATTTCAACAACAGAAATTCCATTAGCCTTATTCATTCAATGTTGCTTTTGTTTCTGCATTTAATGGAACCCATCTTCTCCAATGATCAAAAATATGAAGAAGTTATTTAAGGAAAAAAGGTGGAATGATTCAAAGGTGGTAAAGGAAGATATTTCAAATGAGCTTAACCTTTTGTAAATCCTTTCACCCATGGCCAAGAGCTTAAACTACCATATATTTTTCATGAGCTTCAATTTGCATATCTTTATGGCCATTGAGTTTACATTTTGGGAAGATCTTTCTACGTTATTAGAGTAGTAAAATAGATCAAATCTTCCCCTGTGCTTGAGAGAAACACTACATAAAAATGTATAAATTTTTTAGTAAACTTGAAACCAGAGAGTTGTTGGTGATCTCTAGAAAACCAACAAGTTTTCTGATGACCTTCAAAACTAGTAAGTTTATTGGTGAGCTTGTGAAAACTAGAAGAGATTTGGGAGCACTAAGTTTATGCCACTTGGAGCTAGAATCCAAAAGAGTATTGGGAATATTGTTTATGCCCCTTAGAGCTAGAATCCAGAAGAGTACTAGGAGCACTTTGTATTTCCATTATATGGGATATAGTGGAACTCAAGACACAATGAGTGTGTACTCTTGGAAGAGTGGATGTAGGGATAGGGTTCACGAACTACTATAAAAATTATATTGTTTGTGTGTGTGTTTACTTGCTTGTTTTTATCTTTTATGCACTTTACTATTTTTATTATCTATCTTATAATGCACCACACATAATCACAAAAAAGAGAAAAATATTTTTAATAGGGGTTAAGTAATGAATTTTTACATACCCAATTCATCCCTCCCTCTAGGGTTAAGCCATCCTATGGGAGTCTATAGCGCTAGGTGTCGTGACTCGTGAGCGTAGAGATATGGGAGCTTGAGGGTTTTAGAGACGGCAAGGGAGATGGTATGCATGGGATGGGAGAGCATTTTAGGGTATATATGTATTATTAGTGTGGCTCGAGTTGGGTTTTTACCACCTTAACCCGTCCTGACTCGATGCCAAATAAGTTTAGGTTAGGCGCGGGCTCGAGTCAGCCTGCCCCAATTTGCACCCTAACTCCTGCGGTATCCCCTGGGGCACAGGCACTTGGCCCAACCACCTATGCGAATACCTGCCGCTCCAATGGTTGAAAATCCACAATGCTGCAACGACTATATTTTGTAATGCTCATCATCAAAATGAGAATATCCCTTTGGATTGTATAAATAGACAATCTTGTGCAGAGAAACAAGAAGCTTGAGGGTTCCAAGTGCAAAACAAGAATCAAACAATAAGTAACCCATGCAGGTTTCCCATGTGTATTCACTCCAAGGTGCTACTAAGATCAAAGGACTTCAAGGCTACATCATTTTCATTTCAAGGAGTTCGAATTCACTGTAATGTAATGTGCTTTATTTTTTTTATCATTTATATTTAAGCTTTAATTATGTGTACACTTTAGCCTAGAGAAAAACATTCACTTTTACACTTCGTTGGTTCCCGAAGTATGGCTTAACTTAAGAGGGGAGGGGTAAATTGGGTATATAAAAATTCATTGCTTAACCTTGTTTAGACCATTTTCCTCTTTTCATGATTGTGTGTGGTGCATTGTAAGATAAATAATGAAAATAGTAAAGTGCATGAAAGATAAAATAAGCAATCAAGCACACATATAGATAACACAATTTTTACAGTGGTTCGGGAACCTCATCCCTACATCCACTCTTCCGAAAGTACACACTCATTATGCCTTGGGTTTCACTATATCCCATATAAGGAAAATACAAAGTGCTTCCAGCAGTCTTCTAGATTCCAGCTCTAGGGGGCGTAAACAAGTGTTTACAACACTCTCCTGGATTCCAGCTCCAGGGGGCATAAACATAGTACTCCAAACACTCTTCTGGTTTTCACGAGCTCACCAAGAAACTCACTAGTTGCTAATATCACTAGCGAACTTGATATTTTTCTGGAGCTCACCAACAACTCTCTGGTTTTCAGATTAACTAGAAAACTAACACTTTACAAAGTGTTACAATGAAGCACATGGGAAGATATGATCTTCTATAGCTCTAACAAAATAGAAGGATCTTCCCAAAATGTAAAAACAATGGTCATAAAAATTTATAGATTAAAGCTCATAAAGGATAGATGATGGTTTAAGCTCTTAGCCATAGGTGGAAGGATTTGCATAAGATTAAGCCCATCTGAAAGGTATTCCTTCACAGGCTTTGAATCATCTCATCTCTTCTCCTTAAATAGCTCTCTTGAAGACTTGACCATCGGAGGAAGATGATCTTCATTAAATGCAGAGACAAACTAGATAAGCAGGAAATAAATGTAGAAGACCATTCTGATAACCTCCCATTTGAAAACACCATCTTCTAATTAATTCCCATATGAGTCATTTTGCAATGTTGACCTTAATATAGAAGAGGGTGATAGCTAGTTCAGGCAACTGATGAATAAAAAGATGTTGCGGCTTTGACTTGATTCACAATTTTGAAAAGAAGACAATAAATTCTAATAGATTTAGCTGCTCCACTTTGACCGGTGCTTTATTACATTTGTTTGAAGTAAGTATTAGACAAAGTTTCTTTCTAGTTGGACAGATTCTTTTTATCTCCTACTTTATCCATAGTTAATTCCAGACGAAGTTGTGCTTCTTTATTTTTAGAGAAATGTATTTTGCTTTCCGAGGTTCTTCTTCTATTTGCTATATTTTCATTGAAAATAGAGATCGTTATTAATGCTGAGCAAAGATTAATGATTCGTTCTGACCAATTTTTGTCTTTTATTTTTGATAGATGAAATATCTGTCTAGTTATCCATAAGATAAAGTTCCTTCATTTTTGCCTTGCGTACGTAGTAGATGAATCACCCTTTCTATTATCGCCAGACGAGTCATCCGTTCAAGTGCTTTGTCATGTGATTTATCTATTGCACCGTAGAAGCATAGATGTCTTATTGCTTTAGCGCTTTATCTGCTAGGTTTGTCTGTTGAATTGTAGAAGCATGGATGTCTAGTTTTTTTAGTGCTTCCTCTGATGAGTTGTCTGTTGTGAGTGACAAACTATGCTTTAAAGCGCAGAAGAAATTTCCTCATGGCTTTGTTTGTTGTGAAGTCTATTGCATATAATAGACGAACTCAGCTTGAACAAATGAACATTTTTGCTTTGCAATTGGATCCTTTCTTCTTCTGCTTTGTCTCTTGACAGTAGACGATTATTGGCTCACTTATGTTAGACGAAGTCTCTATTTTACCATACGATTCTTGCTTCTCCGATTTGTCTATTGATGGAAAATGAAGTTTTAGTTCTACTGGAAGACCTTCACTCCTTTCGCCATTGTTTGTTCTCATCAGATGACCATTGGCTTAACTGTGGATTGCTTATGATAGACAAAGTCTATTTTATGCATATTATCTTACATTCATTAGATATAATCTTTCACTTTGGCAGACAAATGAAAACAACCGAGTCCTTTTTATTCATGCTTTGTCTGTTATGACACTTCATTTTTTGCTTCTTTACTTGCTCAAGCCTTGTCACTATGGAATATGTTTTCTATGCTCATTTTTCTTTAAGATCTACAACTTGGAAACTTTTGCACTTTTGCCATATTTTTAGCTTGACATGATCTATCTATGATCCAACATATAATAAACAAGCTTAATGCACTTTATATCATAATGAATTCTTCATTTTCCAAAACAATTTATGTAATATGCTTGCATTCAAATTATTGCAATAGTGATTATTTATACCAAGCATATTTGTCTTCATTTCAGCTTCCTAGACTAAAATCTTCATCAAAATAGATCAAGTCTTAAGACAAGTTTTGTTATCATCAAAATTATACAATAATTCCAACATTCTCCCCCTTTTTGATGATGACAAAACTTGAAGACTTGTGACATTTAAAGGTCATGCTAATGAGCTAATAGCAAACTCCCCCTATCTGATTGGAATATGTAATCCTATAGAGTTTGATAAAGACAAGTCATGATGTATCATTTTATTCTTCTCTTAGATGCAAGTTATGACAAGCGCCCTTCCTAATACCATTCCATCCTTCCTAATACCATTCTAATTTCTTACTTAAACAAGTCTTTCTACATTTTTCTCTCCCTTTTTATTAGCATCAAAATGGTAAATGAAATGAACTAGATATGTCTCCCTCTTATTAGCTAAAAGATTGGACAGGTAAATGCAATCAGGAGCATGATATAGACTAATACTTTCATCTGAAATGTTTTGCTATCCTTTGTTGTATCAAATCACATAGAGTAGAAATATATAAATCATAATTCATTCTTTGCCAAGTGTTCTTTTGTTCCAAACTCTCCCCCCTTTTGTATTAGGGTTATGACTCACAAATCTACATATTTCTCTCCTTGTATTGTTGGGTTCCTAAAGAGTTCATAACTACATATGGATCTTGGTCTCATACAAAGCATAACCATGAGAATGAGATAAGATTAGTTTTTAGCAATATAAAGAACAGATTCATGTCATGAGCAACATCCAAATTGTAATTGAAGGTTTGAAGATATGTAAATAGTTTTTAAGCATATATTATTTCAAGGATGCATTAAAATCATAATTCTGATTTAAACACAAAGGACACTGAACTGGCAATCATATTTCACAAAGAAATTACATAAGAAACTTTGCCACATCATTTTAAGAATGAAAATATCAAGTTTTAATCATATAAATTGACAAACACATATCATTTCAATCATTCAATAGTTATGATATTACAATGCATGATCCTAATTGTTGTGTTCATTTTTCTCATTAATTAGTAGTTTCTTGATGTTATTCAATGATGGAAATACTGAATTTTTCTTAATTTAGATTGGGATTTCTACCATTTTGATCATTAGGTGATGCTTTGTACAAACTAAGTTTCTTATGTTCCTTTCTTAAGATGGTAGACTGAGAAATATAACTATGAAGGTAATCTCTGTTTGCACCTTTCAAAATTCATCTATTACTTTCTACAGACAAATCAGTAGACGAAGTCAATTCATCTATTATGAAAAAACCTTATCTGTGTTATCAAGAGTTCTTTATAACTTATAATAGACAAACCAATGGACAACGCTATTTCATCTAGTGAACAATGAAAAAAAAACTTCATTTGTTACTTATCACAAACAAACTAGAAGATGAAGCGCTTTACATCTCCAAAGAAAGGTGCTCACCATTTCTCAGCTCTTTACATAGCACACCTACATGTGAATTGAATATTTCTTATGCTTTCTCAAGTTTCTCGAATTCACATGCTTAGAAATCAACAACTTTTTTAGATATATCTTTCAAGAATGCTCATTTCTTCTAACCTAAACTTTGGATCTTCAAAAAGCAATTAAATTTCAGTGCTTGATCCAAGGGTGTTTCATGAAAATACTTTTTTAATTCATTTGAGGTCAGATTTGTAAGAAATATCATCATTTCTACTTGTAAGGCATCTCATTATGAAACTTGAATAGAGTAGGGTAATTTGAAACAGATATCACTTTTCATGCTTACTCAAACCACACTCATTCAATCATCTTTAGAAATTCATAAGCCTTTTTTATGTCTTAATATGCTTAATATGTGCTTTTGAAAATTAGTTCACACCATAATTTATGCACCTTATCAATTGAACAAATCATCCAAGAATCATATTTTAGTATTCAACATAGAATTTGATTACCAAAGAATTTTATCAATGCAGGAAGGCACATTTAGGAAATTTCTGGTAGTTTTGGAGTTATATTTGAAAAATATTTTCAACATCAAAGTTATAGAATTTGTTCTTAGCTTTTTAATGCATCAAGAATCACATAATTTTGATTTTCTTTGAGAAAGTTATGGCTAGAATACTAAAGTTGTCTCTAGTAGCTGAAGCTTAGTTTGACATTCTACTTTATCAGAAAGGCGTCACTTTGAGGCCTAACTCAGTAAAAGTGATAAATGTAAAAGTTATATCCCTTTAAATTATATATCTAAGGAATCAATAATCACCTAATTCTAAGTTCGTATGAGAAAGTTATGATCAAAATGCTGAAGACTACTCCAGATGATGTGGAAATTGCAGAAAATAATTTGGGATGAAATAGACTATTACATGTTATTTGAATTTCCTCATTATACAATTTCAAGATTTATATGCTTAAACATTCTTGCAAACATTATGGTCATGCATGGTGGAAATAATTAATAAGATGCAGTGACATAAGCATAACTTTTAAGCATTCATAAAGATTTAAGTTATTTTGTTAATTGTTTCAATCTTAGGGATTCAAGCCTTAATGATGATTATAGAAGGAATGGCTAGGCATGGAATGTCTATTCGAGACCTTAAACCATGAGGTTTCCCAAATAGGCTTGACTATGCCTTGGGACTGTAATTACGTTAAGGATTAGTTATTTTACATATTGATTTAAATTTTTAGAATGATTTAGTTCAGAAACAATGAATTCAATTCAATACAAATCCAAAGTAGTTGAATGCAAATTTCAGGAACATCAAGAATATGGGGGGCAGTGAAATGCATATGTTCAATGTCCTTATCAATCAAATATATATCAAGTTTGGCAAACTTATCTCTTTTGTCACTTTCTTTTTCAATTTTTGCATTTGAGCTTCTAAATGATGATGCCAATCTTGCCTTTTTATTTTAGAGCCTTCAGCTTGAAGCTTATAGATTGAGAAGATGAATTTCAAGCTTTTCTTGCATACACTTGAGAGATTCTTGTACTTTTTCTTTCATTTGCAAAATCAAATAGATGTAAGCTTTGTGTAGCAACTTAACTAGTGCAATTTCTTTTTATCATGAAATAGTATGCGGTTAAGAATCTAGATTACTCAGCGAAATAGAATGCACTTCATTATTTTGAATGGATCTTTCATTACTGAATCTGTTTGCTTCTTATATGAATATTTTCCTTTTCCCAGGTGTCTCTAAATTCTATCTCAATTTGTGTTTCAATTTTGGTATTTTTACTTTTCTTTTAGTTATGTCTCTTTTTAGGCATTGTTAGTTTCAGACTATTTATTTTTTAAATACTTACATTTTTCTTGCTTTCTAATTGGTTTTATTAATCCTAGTGTGAATTCTATATTCTCTTATGTATATACATGAATGAACAGAGTACATATGAACTACACTATAAATGAATCTTTATTTCTATAAATGTATAGTTAGCTAATCAATTAAAATTTTAAGTGTAGCTTTTAATTTCTGTTGATATACAAATGAAGTATAAGGATAAATAAGTAGAAATATGCAAGTATAGTTTCAAAGTTTAATTCTAATCAATATACAAATGAAGGTATTCAGATAAGATTCTAACTAAAAACTCTATTTCTCAACATTATAAATGAAATATAAAAATTTAGAGAATCAACTTTAATTTCTACTAACAAAGATATATAGATAACGAATCAGATATAAGCAATAAGAATGTAAATATTTTGAAAGTAAATCTATTTCGACAGACTTATAAGTAAACAGAAATAATTAATTGAAAGATTGAACATGGATACTTATTAATGAAAGAATGGACAGAAAGTAATGCACAAGTAAAAATTTCAAAAATTCAGATAATGACACATTTAATAAAGTTATTTGAGTTTGAGTGTCATACCTGCACTTACTTTTCCTTTTTATTTCAAATGGACTTGATATTTCATGAGATTTTCATTTTGTCTCTTCAGACCAAATCTCCTTTCTTTTCCTTCTTCTTCTTCAGGAGTATGTTTTCTCATTTCCTTAATTTCCTGCACTCAATTTACTTTTTTTTAATAATAATGCAAGTAATGTGTGTGAGTGCGAAGCGTTTTTCCCCTTGCTAATTTGTCTTTGGCTTGTCTAAAGATTTCTCATATTAAATTATAAGCTAAGATATCATTACAAATGGTGGGACAAAGAGCACATTGTGAGTTTTTAACACTTACAACTTTGCTCTTGTTTCATCCTCGCTTATGCCAATATAGATAATTTTCTATAGCTGAAGATCATTGACCATAATATGTATTTCCATTTTCCTCTTCCACTGTGCATAATTGGATCTATCATAATAAGAAAGTTGGGATCTAGAGTATACTTCGCAGAATATAAAGAATGATAATATTGGGTTAGACATGTAGATCTCTACAATTAGTTATATGGCCTGCTCTGATACTACTTGACCCAAGAGGGGAGGGGTGAATTAGGTATAAAAAAATTCATTATTTAACCCCGGTTAAACCATTTCCCTCTTTTCATAGTTGTGTATGGTGCATTGTAAGACAAATAATAAAAATAATAAAGTACATGAAAGATAAAACAAGCAAGCAAACACACACACACACACAAACAACATGATTTTTATAGTAGTTCGGGAACCCCGTCCCAACATCCACTCTTCCAAGAGCATGCACTCATTATGCCTTGGGTTCCACTATATCCCATATAATATAAATACAAAGTACTCATAGCACTTTTCTAGATTCTAGCTCTTGGGGGCATAAACAATTATTCTAAACACTCTTTTGGATTCTAGCTCCAAGGAGCATAAATATAGTGCTCTTAGCACTCTTCTGGTTTTCACGAGCTCACTAGGAAACTCACTGGTTTCTAAGATCACCACCAACTCTCTGGTTTTTAGATTAACTAGAAAACTAACACTTTATAAAGTGTCACAATGAATCATAGGGGAAGATATGATCTTTTATAACTCTAACAAAATAGAAGGATCTTCCCAAAATGTAAAAATAATGGCCATAAAAATTTGTAGATTAAAGTTCATAAAGGATAGATGACTGTTTAAGCTCTTAGCCATGGGTGGAAGGATTTGCATAAGATTAAGCCCATCTAAAAGGTATTTCTTCACCACCTTTGAATTGTCTTATATCTTCTCCTTAAATAGCTCTCTCGAAGACTTGACCATCGGAGGAGGATGATCTTCATTAGCTCTCTCGAAGACTTGACCATCGGAGGAAGATGATCTTCATTAAATGCAGAGACAAAAGTAGATGGGAAGAAAATAAATATAGAGGACCATTTTGATAACCTCCAATTTGAAAATGTCATCTTCTAATTAATTCTCATATGCTTAGAGCCATTCTGCAATGCTGACCTTAACATAGAAGAGAGTGAATAGCCAGTTCAGGCAACTGATAAATGAAGAGATGCTATGGCTCTAACTTGATTCACAATTTTGAAAAGAAGACTAGATTCTGATAGATTCAGATGCTCCACTTTGATGGGTATTTTATTGCATTTGTCTGAAGTAAGTATTAGACAAAGTGTCTTTCTAACTGGACAGACTCTCTTTGTCTCGTACTTTATCCATAGTTGATTCCAAACAAAGTTGTACTTCTTCATTTTTAGAGAAATGTGTTTTGCTCTCTGAACTTTTTCTTTCATCTGCTGCCTTTGTAATTTGTCTGTTACACTGCAGAAGCACAGATGTCTTATTGCTTTATTGCTTCGTCTATTGGGTTTGTCTGTTAAATTGTAGAAGCACGAATGTCTAGTTTCTTCAGTGCTTCATCTGATGAGTTATCTGTTGTGAGTGACAGACTATGGTTTAAGGCGTAGATGAAATTTCCTCATGGCTTTGTCTATTGTGAAGTCTATTGCATATAATAGACGAACTCAGTTTGAACAAACAAACTTCTTTGCTTTACGATATGATCCTTACTTCTTCTACTTTGTCTGTCTACAGTAGACACTCATTGACTCACTTGTGATAGACGAAGTCTCTGCTTTGCCATACGATCCTTGCTTCTCTGCTTTGTTTGTTGATGGCAGACGAAGTTTTTATTCTACTAGAAGATCTCACTCCTTCCGCCTTTGTCTATTCTCATCAGATGACCATTGGCTTAATTATGGCTTACTTATGCTAGATGAAATCTACTGTGTGCATATTGGCTTGCATCCGTCAGAAATAATCTTTCACTTTAACAGATGAATGGAAGTAGTCAAGTTTTTTCATTCATGCTTTGTCTGTTACGACACTTCGTCTTTTGCGTCTTTACTTGCTCAAGCCTTGTCACTATGGAATATGTATTCTATGCTCATTTTTCTTTAAGACATGCAACTTGAAAATTTTTATACTTTTGCCATATTGTTAGCTTGACATTTTTCATTATATTTTTCATTATAAATAATAATATAATTATCCATATATAATTTACATACTTGTAAAGAATGGATATGTATTTTAAATCATGATTTCGTATTTATAAGCTCATTTAAGCATAATTTCTCTTTCATGTAAAGAAAGTAATATCTTCTATGAAGCACAGTTATCAAAATATGTTTATCCCCATATGATTTTCAGAAGTTATAGAATATGGATAAATCACATATTATTTTTCTAATAAAAGCTTAAAGTGATAAGCACATGATCTATCTATGATCCAACATATAATAAATAAGGTTAATGTATTATGGATCATAATGAATTCTTTATTTTCTAGAATAATTTATGTAATATGCTTGCATTTAAAATATTGCAAGAATGATTATTCATACTAAGCATATTTGTCTTCATTTCAGCTTCCTAGACTAAAATCATCATTATTATAGATCAAGTCTTAAAATAAGTTTTGTTGTTATCAAAATCATAAAATAATTCCAACACACTTATATTTGTAAGAGTTTCTATTTAGCTTATGAAAAATCAGGGGGAGTTGCTGGTTAGCTCTTGAGAAACTAGATTGTAGAGTTGGTGGTGAGCTTAGAGGAAAACCATCATTATATGAGTTTCTGGTAAGCTTGCTTATACTTGTAACGAAATCACTTACCATACTTTATTTCTTATCACATCATTTCGTTAAGAGTCCTAAATATTTTGTTGAAACTTTTATACATGTGAATTCACATGAATTAGGTCTTATACACTTTAAATGCTTTCTTTAAGCCATAACATCTTAATAAGGCAATTAATTTCTTTACAAGATACTTCTAAAAGGAACGATAGTAATTTAACATAATTAATAATTCAATACACAATCCAATAGCTTATGATTGAATTGATAAAATACTAACTTACATCATTCACTCTCCAATATCATTAATAAGTAATTAATCTCAATTAACCTTTAATAATTCAATTTGCTACTTAACATGTTATGTACAAAAACTCTCTTTAACTTCTAATTAGGTCATTGGTCCAAACTCAAAATTTTCTTCTTAAACAAGTTCCAAATTAATTTCTACATTAATTCATTAACTTCTTCCAAAAGTCACTTTTCACAAATTTCTCAAACCCAAGTCATGAATAACCCATAATTTCTCAAGCCTAATTATGTTCCAAAATATCATAATCAATGAATTAAATGTTTTTCCCATGGTTTAACATCCAAAATCACATCATTTTCCCCAATAGTTACTATTCATAGCAAGGGTTATGCAAAATCATACTTTTTCCAAGCTTAAATCATTGCAAATACATCACAAGCTTTGATGTACTTATTCTCCTCATCAATTCAATATAAAAATCATACAAAAACTCTCCAAATCATTATTCATAGATTTGGGGTATAATCCTAACATCACAAAAATGAAATTTAATGAAAAAGAGAGATGCTTACCATAATTTCCAAGCTTGTCTTTCATTTCCAAACTAAAACCCAAGCTCAATACTCTAAAGAGGCTCCACCACATGCACTAAATAGCATCTTCTTCTCCAATCCATGAACTCAACAGTTGAGTTTCACTATCTCCATCAAGAAATAGTGAATTTCTTACAAAAATACAAATCCTCTAGCTAAATCCCAAGTAAAATCATGCTAAACAGGCTTAGGAGTGAGAATTTGGGGCGTGGGAAAGAAGAACAAAATGGGGTTTTGAAAAATGGAATGAAACTCCCCATTTAAAAAGTTAAATTTTTTGGTACTTGGGGGCATCACCGGCTAATGCCATGATATCGAAAACCTGTGCCGCAACATCAACTCAATGACTACTTGAAAAAAATTAGCTTTCTAAAGTGATGCCATGATAATAAAATCTAGTGTTACAGCATCCTGTCTCAGTGCCATGACATCAATTCTGATATTGCGACATCCCCTTTACTGGATGCCTTGAAAAACCATATTTCTGAAGTGATGCCGCGACATCAATATATCAATGCTGCGACATCAAATTCTGATGTAGCGGCATCCACCTGCTGGATGCCCAACCTGATAGCCAGACACCAGCATAGTATTTTGAGCATATGTATTACAAAATATGTCTAAATGACATGATTTTTAAGGCATTAGAAAGATAAATTCAAGTGGTACAATTTTCATGTTAATGACATTTTCCAAATTAGCCCCCATTTATGTCAGATATTTAAATAAAGCAACGCAATTTGGTTATTTTGGTACTTTTTACCCATATGGAGCAGTTTTGGTGTATTGTTCATAAATTTTGTATTCAATATCCAAATTAGACAATTTTTTATGCATTAGAAAGATTTTTCAAAATATAAAACTCTTATGTTTTACATATTTTCAAATTATTATATTATCTATATCAAAAATTAATCACAAATGACCCCTTCTTTTAATTCAATATTTTCTTAACATACTCTTGTGCTTAATACATAATTTCACTTCATATACCACTCATGTATTTAACCCTTCCTTAATATTAACATATGAACATAATAATATCCCATTAAATTATATAATGATCCTTCTTCATATATGTTAAACATCATACCAATAAATCATCCCCACATCTATAACTTAACCCATTCTAACTTTTCTCCAAAGTTCACTTAATTCATTTCAAATTTTTAATATAATTCTTATATTTATACTTAAAATCATCTCAAAATGACCAAATACATATTTTTACAAAACATTTCCTCATTTTCAACACCCTGGGTGTTACATCCCTTCAGCTAAGATTTTTTCCTTTGTTGAATCTTCATAAAAATTTTCAATTATCTCACTAGATATTTCTTGTGGGAAGACATCTAAAGCCAAAATTTGCCCATTGCCATCATAAGGGTTTTTAATAATCTTATTCTACCTCAAACACCCATGAAAAAAGACTGGTGGATCATAAGGTGGTAGTGGCTTTTAGTTGATTGAAGGGTTAAGAATTGGAAACACAACTCTCCTTATATTCACTTTCTCCTTATCATTTGCAAAAATATTAGAATTGTTAATCATATCACCAACTTTATCATTAATTACCTTTCTACCACTTAACATTGTAATCACATTAGCTTGCTCAAGCTGACTTGATGGCTTTCCAATTATGTGTAACTCGGTATAGCCTCTGCAATTTGCCCCAATTGAGTTTCTATCTTCTTCATGGATGCCTCCATATTTTGAAATCTTGTTTCAGTTGCTTGGACAAAACTCTGCACTGTTTTCTCTAGAGTGGGCTTCTTAGGCTAAAATGATGTTCCTTCTTGGCTCTAGTTGTGATTATTATTCCATGAGAAGTTGGAATGATTCCTCCAACCAAGATTATAGGTATTCGAATATGGATCATTGAGTGGTAGCTGATTATATAGTTCATTGCAATGGCTTGCTCCAACATGTCTGTAAAATTTTCAC
This sequence comes from Pouteria campechiana, assembly GCA_036873735.1. Lineage (NCBI taxonomy): Eukaryota > Viridiplantae > Streptophyta > Magnoliopsida > Ericales > Sapotaceae > Pouteria > Pouteria campechiana. The sequence goes on from JAYJMB010047273.1 coordinate 30,115, forward strand.
TAGAAGGATAAGCATTATGTGAGTGACCAGCAATACCATATATTGAACATACCTAAGCAGGAGTATTCTGTTTCTAATTAATTATCATAGAACACAATATCTTCACTTACTTTGCCATCTCTGTCATCTACATAGAAAGATCATTGTTAGAGTTTACCTCATACATTCCTTTGGACCTACCTTTATGATGGTCCAAAACTTGATGGCTCAGGTTTTAATTTAATACCTCGCAAGTGCACGGTCGATGTGTAGTCTAGTGTGC
>JAYJMB010047284.1:0-30376 GCA_036873735.1 Pouteria campechiana
CAACTAAACAAGTTAATTTTGCCATTCCCTGTGGGATCGACCCTTGCATAAGCACACTAGACTACACATCGACCGTGTACTTGCGAGGTATTAAATTTGAACCATCAAGTTTTTGGCGCCGTTGCCGGGGACAGATGGAAGCCATCACTTATTCTATTTATATACAACTTGGATTGGGAGAATTGAAACCCACTATAATGTCTCTTCAACTTGAAAATAGATCAGTTAAATATCCTAAAGTTATTGTAGAGGAAATTCTTGTGCAGATTGATAAACTAATTATTCTTGAATATTTCATTGTGCTTGACATGTAAAGACAAATGATTATAGAAAGAGAAGTGCCTATTCTTTTAGAACGCCCTTCCATGGCAACCACTAAGAAAATCATAGATATGCAGAATGTTAATTTGAAGATGACTATCTTAGATGAAACTGTGAAATTTTTTGTTTATAATTATTTATCACTACCTTCAGATCCCAGTGGATGTTATCAAGTTGATGAGTTGACTCACTTATTTTATCAACTGTTGTACAGGATGAGACAACTGATAAGCTAGAATTGGTGCTCATTGCAGATGGACTGGAGGAGGATGAAGAGATGATGAATTTGAAAGCCAAATATGATAGAGCAAAGTAAGTCAAAGAAGGAGAAAGTTCTAATGAAAGGTTGCCACATGTAAACCCAGAAGTGGAACAACCATTTGTTACATCACCCCAACTAGATTTGAAGTAATTACCTTAGAACTTAAAGTATGTATTTCTTGGTGAAAACATTATTTTTTCAGTGAGTATTGCTTCTGACTTATCTATTGATGAAGAAATTAAGCTGATGAATGTGTTGAAAGAGCACAAAGGGGCTATAGGGTGGACCTTAGCAGACATCAAGGGAATTAGTCCCACTATATGCATGCCAAAAATTTTGTTGGAAGATGATACAAAGATATCTAGAGAAGCTCAAAGGAGCTCAAAGGAGACTTAACCCACATATGAAGGAAGCTGTGAGAGTAGAGGTGATCAAATTATTGGATGCAAGTATTATTTATATAATCTCTGATAGCAAATGGGTAAGTTCAGCCCATGTGGTGCCAAAAAAGTCTAGTATTTCTATTGTAAAGAATGACAATGATGAATTGGTGCTAATGCAAATAACTTCTGGGTGGCGGATGTGCATTGACTACAGGAAACTTAATGTAGCCATAAGAAAGGATCACTCTCCCCTTCCTTTTATTGATCAAATGCTTAATTGGTTAGCAGGTCATGCTTACTACTATTTTTTGGATGGTTTTTTTGGTTATAATCAAGTTTCAATTACCCCAGAAGACCAGGAGAAAATCACATTTACCTACCAGTTCATAAATTTTGCATACCGGAGGATGCATTTTGGTTTGTGTAGTGCCCCTGCTACTTTTCAAAGGTGTATGATGTCCATCTGTTTTGACATGATTGAAAATTTTATTAAGGTGTTTATAGATGACTTTTCTATTTTTGGAGACTCATTTGATGACTGCCTTCATAATTTAAGGATGGTATGTATGGAAATGAATTTGACACTAAGTTAGGAAAAGTGCCACTTTTTAGTAAATCGGGGAATTATGCTTGGGCATATTATTTCAAGTAAAGGCATTGAGGTAGATAAGGTAAAAATTGAATTAATTGCCACCATCAATTTCAATCAAAGGAGTTGAAAGCTTTCTTGGTCATGTAGGCTTTTGACCGATGGTTTATTAAAGATTTTTCAAAAATTTCTAGACCACTTTGTAACCTGTTAGCTAAGGATTTAACTTTCTATTTTGATAAGAAGTGCCTTGTAACTTCAATACTTTGAAAGAAAAATTGATATCGGCTCCTATTCTTGCATTTCCTGATTGGTCTCTTCCATTTGAACACATTGATGCATCAGACTTTGTTGTTAGTTCTGTCTTAGGATAGAGAGTAGATAAGTTACTTCATGTTATTCATTATGCAAGTAGGACTCTAAATGAATCACAATTGAACTATTCTACCATTGAAAAAGAATCGCTTACTATTGTGTTTGCTTTGAAAATTTTCATTCTTACTTGATTGGTTCAAAGGTAATTATTTATTCAGATCATGTTGCACTGAGATATTTGCTAACAAAGAAAGATGCCAAACCCATGTTTATCAGGTGGATTTTATTATTGTAAGAGTTTGATTTATTAATCAAGGATAAGAAGGGCTGTGAGAATGTTGTAGCAGATCATTTGTCCAGACTGGTGGAAGGATCTGACTTTGTGCAAGAAAGAGGAAAGAAAAACATTCCTATTAATGAGATCTTTCCTGATGAGCAATTGTATTCTGTGAAGGGGACTGACCCTTAGTACACTAATATTATAAATTACTTGGTTAAAGGATTATTTAATCCTTTGTTGAATTCATAGGGAAGAAAAAAGTTGCTATCAATGGCAAGGCATTATTTTTGGGATGACCAAATCTTGTTTAAAATATGCCTAGACCAAATCATTAGGCATTGTGTTCCAAAAGATGACTAGCAGAGTATTCTAAGACATTGCCACACATTTAGTTGTGGATGGCATTTTGGAGGGAAGAAAACTACTCTCAAAATCTTTCAATCTGGATTTTAATGGCCAATAATTTTTAAGGATGCTCATGCTTTTTGTGTTATGTGTGACAGATGCTAGAGAACTGGAAACATTGGAAAGAGAGATGAGATGCCACTTATAGGTAACCTTGTTATTGAACTTTTTGATTTATGGGGCATTGATTTCATGGGTCCATTCTTACCATCTAATGGAATTTTGTATATTTTGCTTGTTGTGGATTATGTACCCAAGTGGATTGAAGCTGTGGCCAGGAAGACTAATGATGCTAATTTTGTGCTAAGGTTTCTAAAAGATAGGATTTTTTCTAGGTTTGGCACTTCAAGAGCAATCATTAGTGATGGGGAACTCATTTTTGCAATAAGGTTTTTGTTGCAACACTGTTAAAAAAGTACAACATCACTCGTAGGGTTACAATACCTTTTCATCCACAAATATCGGATCAAGTAGAAGTCAGCAACAGACAGATAAAAGCAATTCTAGAAAGGAAAGTAAACACTTCAAGGAAAGACTAGGCAATGAACCTAAACGATACCTTGTGGGCATACAGGACTACTTTCAAGACCCCAATCGGAATGAGTCCATACAAACTTGTTTTTCAGAAAGCCTACCATTTGAGTGAACCAAGAAATATCATGATGAAGTCATTCGTAATGGTATATTGAGCCTAGAATGGATTTTCTGCTTTATGAATCACATTTGTATTTGTTTTCAGGAAAACTGAAATCACATTGGGTTGGTCCATTCCATGTCAAACAAGTGTTTCCTCATGGAGCGGTTGAATTGAAGAATCCAAAAGATGGGAGCATTTTCAAAGTTAATGAGCATCGCGTGAAGAAATACAATAGAGAAGAAGTGCCAATGCAACTTAATGAAGTGTGGGAAATTGAAAATTTGTAGAAAAAAAGAGTTCTTCTTGCTTAGATGTTAAATAAAGCGCTTCTTAGGAGGTAACCCAAGCTGTTTTATTTTTCAGTTATTTTAATTTCTTAGACATAGTTAATAAAGATGTTAGTTGCATTAGATTAAATAAGCTTGCTTTGAATATTAAGTTGTTAGATTACGCTAATATTTTCCTATTTTGATATACTTAATATATTGTTATTTTGTGATTGATAGGTTATTTTCATGAATGAATGAATTAGTGAGCAACAAAAGTTAAATTCTAAGAAGAGAATGATAGATATGCATGGAAATTCACAAAAATTAGGTTGGGAGTCAACAACTTGGCACCTCCGATGCTAGAGAATCAAAGGAGGCAAGGGGAGGCAACAAGTGGGTGCTAGCGATGCTAGACATTTCACTAAAAAGAAAATAAAAAAATTTACATGGGGGAAGTGGGGTGGCGCCGCCGGCACCCACCATCCATGTTAAAACCCTCACGTAGGCACACCCCCTCCCACTCCCTATTTTCAAGTGATTTTTTCCTTACCCCCTTTCCCCTTTTCTCCAAAACCCTTTCTAACAACCCTAAACCCCATTCCATCATCCAAAAAACCAAGGATTCATAATCAAAATCTTCTCTTTTGCATTTTCCTTGTTGGATTCATCTCACCAATTCCTCTATTCATCTTCTTCTTCACCATTTTTTTTCAAGTTGGGTTTACAACTTTGTGCACATCTCTTGGAATCATAAGTAAGTTACTTAGTTCAACTCAGTCTTTCTTCTATTGATATTTTGGTGAAGTGCTTTGCTTTTTTGGTGGTTTGAGAAGATCTGGATTTGGGTTTTTTTGTGCACATTAAGAGTTTGATGAATTGCTTGAGCTAAGTTGTGTGTGGTTTTTGTTGGGCACAAGTTGTAAGATTGTATGTGATAGGAGTGAGTGTATATTGAAGTTGAATTGGAGGAGCTATCAATGCATTTGTTGAAAAATTCTAGTGTGCATGCTACATGTTTAATGAAATACCTTGGTGAAGAAAGTGACCTTTTTCTTATGGTATAAGCACATATTCTTGATAGTGCTTATTGTTCTTTTAAAGTGAAGTAAAGCAGTGTGGTTTGTACAAGAGGAAGCTTGGTAGAGTTGCTTCATTTTAATTACCTAAGTTGTTGTGTTACCACTTTATATTTGGGTTTGTTACCATGCCTCCAAGGAAATCTACTTGTGCCAGACCCTCAAGGAAGAGGTGGACAAGAGAGCTTGATTCACCACCTAAACCCACATTCTTTAATGACCAAGTCGAAGATATTTTCAAAAACTCTCTAGTGAATCGGGGGGGGGGGGGAGGTATAAGAGAAAGGGACTTCAACATAACTTACAGAATATAGCTGATTTTATTCAAGCTCAGCATTAGATGCACTTTATAGCTTAGTTAGAAGCAGTAGTGGTGGCTCTAGTGAGAGAGTTTTATGCCAACACCTAAGAACAGTTGAAAGCAAACTTAATAGAGCTTAAAGCACTAGTGCACGGAAAGATGGTCCCTTTTGATAGAGTAGTTATCAACCAAGTTTATGAGCTAGATGACATTGAAGAAGATGAATACTCTTCTTGGATTGAGCAAGGACTTGACAATAATGCAATCACATCATACCTTGCTCAATCAGGCAGCAAATGGAAAACTTAGAATGATAAAGTAATAAGTTTTCCAAGAGGGAATTGGGAGGCAACAAGTAAGACATGACACTATTTCATTTCGGCAAAAATGTTGCCTTCCAACCATGTGTCAGATGTTACAAAGGAGCGAGCTCTTCTTAACTATGCTATTTAGACAAGGTTGTCCATTGATGTGGGCTAAGTGATCAAGCACTCAATCATCTCATTCATCATAGGGAGGCTCACAAGTGGACTGGGACACCCTTCATTCATCTACCGCTTGTGTCTCATGGCTGGAGTTCCTACCATTGCTAAAGAGAAACTTCAACAACCTCATCCAGTAATCAATGGAACAATTATGGAAACATTTGAGAAGATAGCGCATAAAAGTGCAAGAATGAGTCCTTCACCTTCACCACCAAGCTCTCCTTATTAGAGACCCACAAGGAATGCCTTTTCGAAAGAACCTTCTCTTGCTGATATGTAGACATGCTTAGTGGGAGTTCAATCTTATCAAAGGCAAATAATGAAGGACTAGCAGAAATTGCTCACATATATGGCAGATCATAATAACACTCTTATTGCCATGCTCTAGAGTTGCAACGTATCACCAGGCAATAGCTCCATTATCTTCCCTACTCCCCTAACATTTAATGATCTACCAAAAGAATCTTCGAGTTGGGTGGAAGACGAAAGCTCAGACAAGTGATCCATCCATTTCAAGGAAGTCCTTGTTTTTCATTACTTTATTCTACATTGAGGACAATGCTATGTTCAAGTTTGGGGGTATTAGCATTTTGTTTATGGATGTATTTGTCTAAGTTTGGGTGTTGTTGTAGAATGTCTAGTTTGTGTGTTGTGTGTTCAACTAATTTGTCTAGTTTGGCTAGTTTATGTGTTATATTTAAATCTCTATGTTGAGTGCTTTACTTGATTGAGTTGTGTGTTTTTAACATTGATTAAGGCCATCATATAAAATCAATGACATGTATGTGACATTTGACAATAGCCTAAGTTAAGTTGAAATGATAGAAATCACTATTGTTTACAATGCTTGACTTGATCTTTTGTCTAATTTGCTAAAGATTCTATATACAAATTAATCACATTGACTTAGCCATTTCTTTTGAAATCTTTGAGTGCTTAGCATGAGTTTAGGCGACTAAGTATGCTTTGCTCAATTTGAAATCTAGAATGCATTATAACTATGTTGAGATAAGCATTAGATCAGATAAAAGAAAAACAAGAGTAAAAAGTCATTATTTGTAGGGAAAATCACATAGCTATGAATAGGAAAGAAAACAAGTTTGGGCATGTGATAGTAATACAACCCAAGTAATAGGGGAGATCACATCTCTATGAATCAAAAAGAAAACAAGTTTGGGGGTGTGATAGTAATATTGCCCAAGTAATAGGGGGGATCACATTCAAAAATATAAAATAATTATATATATATATGAGGAATGTGATAATAATAGAGCCCACAAAAATATCAAATGCTCATCTAAAGTAGTCTCATTGGTTTAATTTGTGAATTCTCAGGGTTGCATTGAATATGTAATGCTCAGTTAATTGAATGAATGTAAGAGTGAAAAGATGTAAATTAAAATGGCTATAATTTTCACACATGCACATTGAATCTTGATGAGCTCATAATAGATAATGTTTTATTACCTAAATTCACATATGTTTTGGATCTTCTTTTGATGTAAATGTAGTGGATTCAAATAAATCTACACTTAATCTTGTTATTACTTGATAAGTAAATTCTATATTAATTTAGTATGTTTATTTATAATTAAGTGGAATAAATGGAAGAAATTATGGAAGACATCAAGGTGGAGAAAGGAGCAAAGCAATGGAGTTTGGATGATGAATAAGTGGTTGAAAAATGGAGATTACAAGTTGAAGAAGCTGAATGTGAAAACAAATCACTACTTTGACACAATTTCTGGTACCAATTAAGATGGATTCAACTAAGGTGTTCAACATATAAGTTTTATCCCTTGATTTTATCTCAAGAATCATAAGATTTAGATTTTGAAACATGGAAGTTATGGCGAAAACACTATAGCTATCTTAGACTACAATTCTACTGAGATAAATTTTAGATGACAAAAGGCGTTACTTTGAGCACCATCACTCATATAATATGGATGATTCAGACAAAGTGATCAACACGAAAGTTGTAGCTCCTGAAATTATCTATCTAAATAAAAAAGAATGATGTAATTTTGAGTTTTTACAAGGAAGTTATGGTCAAAACAATGTGAGTATCTATGGCTAGCAAAAAGCCAATGCTGGCAGCATTAGCAGCAGCCCTAATTTTGCATATTTTATTTTAAGTGCATAGTTAGACATAGCTAGGGGTATCTAGGGTTTTTTAAGGAGAAAAGTTAGGGTTTTTGAGGGAACTTTTTCACTTCCATTTTGAGGGTTTTTTGGAGGCTCTTTTGGAGGCAAGAGGAAGGGGAGTTTTCCAAGAGAAGAGAAGCAAGGGAGGAAGAGAGAAGATGTTCTTCATTGTAATCATCTTATCTCAAGGGCTTGTTTCTTTTTCTTCCATTAACTAGTTTCTCTTTCTAAGGTAAAGACGTGATCCATTTTTATACTCTTTGTTGTGGATTATTGGATATTATTAGTGCTAGATGATCTTGTTTCATTCATGATGTTGTTTGCAATGATTTAATTTTTTTTTATTGATTGATCACCAATATTATGAGTTAGATTATTTATCAAACCATTCTATTTTGGTTCTTATGTTCTTGAACTTAATGGGTTTTCACCTCAATTATGCTATACACTATAGGTAATTAGAATGAGTGAAAGAACTTGATTTAAACTTGCACACCTAACGGTAATAATCTTACTTTTGAAAGAATGAACCCAAGTGAGGCATTAAATTCAACATTTCATTAGCAAAGGGTTATCATCTTATGGTGAAATTGGATCCCTAGACTTCTTCTTTTTGTTAATATTTCTGTGTTATCTTTAGTTATTTATTTACTTTTGATTCTGTTAAGTTTCTAAAATTATACCAAACCTTATTCCAAGTTTGTTTAGTTGTATACTTAGTAACTAAGATTAATTAAGTTGGTTTGTTGTTCTCTGTGAGATCGACCCTTGCATTTATACACTATATTGCTACATATCTATACACTTGTGAGGAATTGTAATTTGAACTATCAAGTTTTTGGCACCATTGCTGGGGAATGGTTCCAAATTGATTTGATTAATTTAGTTACAAATTTTGTGCTTTAGGGTTGTGTATATGTTTAGGATTGAATTCTAACACTGAGGTTTCTATGTAGATGTTGGAGCTTGCCAAGCAGATGAAGATGATGTGCTCCATGGTGATAAACCAAAAACAACCAATTCTTGCTAAGGTATGTTTTATTTGTAGTATTTCTAGTCATTCATACAATGATTATCCTTCTAAGCAGAGTTTTACAAAATCTTTAGGATAAGCCAATACAATGAATTCCTACAACCAACCACCCCTTGGTGATCCATATCTTGGTTGCAGAAGTCGTCCCAAATTTGCATGGAACAATGATCTGAATTAGATTAAATCTGGAATGTGTTTTCAATCAAAGAAACCTACTCTTGAAGAAACATTGCAAAGTTTTATCTAGGCAACCCAAACTCAGTTCCAGAACAATGAAACTAGGTTCTAAATTATTGAAGCAAGATTTCATAATGTGGAGGCATCCATGAAGATGATTGAGACTTAGTTGGGGCAAATTGCAGAGGCTGTGCAAAGTCACATATCTAGAAATCTATCAAGTCATCCTAAGCAAGTGAAATCAATCACAACAATAGGAGGTGGTAAGCTGAACAAAGTTATTGAAAAACGTTATGATGGAAATGAAAAATTTTTTGCATTAGATGTTTTCCCATAAGAAAAAGCTGATGAGATGATTGAAAATTCTAATGAAGGCTCAGAACAAGGAGGGGATTAAAGAAAAGTTTGAACTAGAGCAATTACCTCATTCTTTAAGGTATGCATCTATAGGCAATGATTTATGCTTTCTAGTGAATGAATAACTCTCATCTACAACTAGACAATCATGGCTCTTCTTGAGTCTAGCCTTAACTACCAGCTCAAGAAAATTACAAGGAATGAATATTGATAATTAAAGTACTTATACAGATGCTTCTAAAGATTAAATGTAGAAGTAAATGACTTCCTAAAAGCTAGTTGGTGTTGAACCAAATGGTATATATGACAAACAACTAAGTTTTGATGATGGGCAACAACACATGAGTGAACACTTGTGGTATTGACAGCATGTTCTTGAGTATTTTAGAAATAGATATAAATGGTGTATAGGGAAATAACTCAAATACAGTGGACAACATTTACAGAGAATGCATCAGCAAGAAAAATTCACTGACCAAAAAAAGACAAGAATGCTTAGAAAGAATGACACTAAAACTCTAAAAAGAAGCCGCAAAGTATATCTATAGCCATGACATTAAAGCCTCAATGAGTAATCAAATAAATCTTCTATAGATAAAGTTAGTATCAGATAGCATCTTCCTTGGATAAATTCAAACAAATTGTTCCACAAACAAGTCAGATAAATGACTTATATACAACATCCATTTGCAGCATAAAGATGAATTCAGATTGCAGAATTAGAGACAAAAAGAGCTGACCTCAATCAAATGAACACCTAAAAATGGAGTTGAATCATTCAAGCATTTGTCTCTCATATAAAGTCTATCTAAAACTAAAGAAGAATAAGGAACTTATCTACAATCCTCTAAAGATGGTATAAAAGACAAAGTAGATGAATAACTTTGTTTGTTGTCTTCATATGCAAGTTTGTTTGCCACTTGAAACAAATAAACCATCAGACAAACCACTAAAGAAATGATTTGTCCATGCATATATATGATTCACCTATTACTTATATTAGACAAACCAATAGATGAAATACTGAAAAAAAAGGATTTTTCTGAGTGTGTCAATTCATCAATTACTTAGACAAACCAATAGACAAACTAGTTAAGAACTTTGTCTGAGCCTTGCAAATTTATCTATAGATCTCTATAAATAAATCAATAGACAAAGTTAATTCATCTGTTGTGAAGAAGCCTTGTCATCATCAACAAGAGTCATGTTACTTACATAGACAAGTCAATAGATAAGGCTACTTCGTCTGATGAATAGTGAAGAGAAATTTATCTGAGCATTTGTAATTTTTCTATCACTTACAACAAACAAACTAGAAGATAAAGTAAAATACTGTAATAATCTTAGACAAATTTACAAAAATGAAGTTGTCTATCATATGGATCTACTCAAAGCCAATTTATCTATTACTTACAAGAGACAAACTAGGACTTATCGAATAAAGTCCTCAGACAAACTATGACTGAATCTCTATGGCATATCATGATGAGTGGAAGCTACTTGTACTAGACATTGTTGGCTACACTCTCTAGTCAAACTTTCATTCAAAGCAGATCTTATTAAACACTGGACAAATCGAGCTTAGCTGAAGAAGGAAAGAAATTTAAAGGAAAGAAGTCTTTATTCTAACAAAGATTGCAACTCTCAGAGGTTGCATCCCTTCAGGCTTAATGGCTATCTTTCCAAAATAATAAAAGAGTTAGTTATGCAAAAATGTCTTTATCTAATGTTTTCCAAAACTAGCATCTTCTTCATGGACGGCGCTGTAGGCTTTCCAACTACGACAAGTTTATCAAGAAGATAACTTTTCAACGAGAGAAAACTCAAAAGGCTCATCAACATTTAAAGAAAGCCAACTATCTACAATAGATAGAAATTTCTAAAGCAATATAAAGGTAGTGTAATGTCAATGAAGAAGGTTGAAGAAGCTGAGAGAAAAATGAGAATAGAGCTTAAATGAGTAACCTCTCTCAATTAGACAATGCTTCCTCCTAGATAATCAATCTCGATTGCACTGATAGATAATAAGCCAAAAATATCTATCCTAATCATATTTCTAAAATATTGATATCTAATATTCTTCAACAAGAAATCATTTCATATGTACTTAAACTCTGTAGAAATCAGCCTAGTATAAGAGGTAAAGTAATGTGCAAAATGAGTGCTACTAATCAGCTATTTGAGTTTGTGGTAAGCTCAGGAAAACCACATTGTATGAGTTATTGGTGAGCTATGGAAAACTAATAAGTTCAGTGGTGATCTTTGAAACCAGTGAGTTTCTTGGTGAGCTCATAAAAACCAGATGAGTGCTAGGAGCACTATGCCCCCTGGAGCTGGAATCTAGAAGAATATTGCAAACACTTATTTATGCCCCCATTGAGCTGGAATCTAGAAGAGTGCTAGGAGCACTACTTGTATTTCTACTATTAGATGTAGTGAAACCTAAGGCACAATGTGTGTGTTCTTAGAAGAGTGGATGTAGTGACGAGGTGCCTGAACCACTATAAAAATTATTATGTGTATTTTCTACTTGATTACTTAGCATGATACTATCGTGTACATCATTACACACACATGATAACTTGCTAGAAAAGAGAACAGCTAAGGAAAGTAGAATCTGTGCATGATGCAGACATCACAATTGTGCGAACAACTATGAAAATCACATATACACTACAATATCATTTCTGCTGAGCACATAAAATTTTACTTGGCCATAATTTTTATACGCTCAATTCACCCCTCCCAACTTCAGTTATCCATTAAATGGAACCAACAAATATTAGACTAGGCTTCGCAAGTTAATTTTTACTATCGAAATTTAACTTATGAAGCAGTTCCCATAGCCAAATCATTCCACAACATTCCTACTCAGGGATAAGTTATTTGCAAACCTTTACACATTAATGTGTAAAAGTTATTTCTGAAATTCGAAATTCTTATCTTCCACTAAGTTTGATAAAATATCCATGAGTAGATTTGTTAAAGATATATGAAAAATTATATGCGACAAAGCTAAAAGGGTTAAAAGACCCAAGCAATTGACTCTATGCAAGAGATGAAGGAATAAGAGAAATCAAAAGAATCAACTTATGAGAAATCTAGCGGAGCTTAAGATAATCATGTAAGCATTTTTCAATATCTTAGCAGTTCAAGACAATGAGGTAACTTTTGAATCTAAAGCCTCAAACTTTTAAGAAATTTATATTTGTTTTAAAGCTTTGATTATTTTAAAACTAATAGCATATCATTCTGAATGCCATGCACATTGAACTATCTACAAAAATTGAAAGTATATTATTCTGAATCTTTAATGCATGCTCCAAACTATATATTCTTCATTGCTTCACTTATGCATATGATATAAAGTTAAGAGATTAGTCACTCAAATCCTTATAAATTAAGATTTTCTAAACATAAGTAAACCAATATCATGCTCTTAGACAATCATACATATCTTGGATCAAAAATAAATTGAAAATCACATTATCTTATATTTTCCCATAGATGAAGTCACTACTTTGTCTATAACTTTTTCTAAAGCCACATAATTCATTTGAATCCCTCGAGGTTAGACTCGATAAAAACCCCTCTTTTAACTTCATCTCAAACTCACCTCTCGCATTCACTATTGGAGACAAAAATTTCCTTTTCAGAAGAGGGCGATTCAAGATTTTAATGCTTCCTTCTTCACTCCCCATCTTCTTAGCACCACTTTTCATTTGGTTATCTCACTACAAAGAAGTTCCAAGCTCTCCCTTATCAAAACCCTAAACCTTGACTAATGGAGATGGCAAACTCAGGAACTACAAAGATGATTCTAGCATCCACATCCTGGAGAAGAAGAAACAAAGAAGAATCAGAAGAGATGTATCCACCTAACAAACTAAGGATTCAAAGAAATAGGCTTCTTGAGGTAACCTTTTGAAATAATGAACAAAGTTACCATGAGTATATAAGCAAGTATGATACAATAAAAGTATTGAAAGGGAAGGTTATTGACTTTGATTTCTTCAAAGAAATGAAGTTGTAAGTATGCAGTTGGATAAACTTCCAGGGGTGGAACGAATTTATGAGTTGCAAAGATAAGTGTTATTTGAGAATAGTGAAAATACATCTTTGCAATTATGATCCTAAGATGAAAAAGTCCTAGATTGGAGATAAGGAAATAAATATGTCTCCTGAAAGCATCAAAGAATGCTTAAATCTCCCCTTAATTGAAATAGAGACATTTAAATAGCCAACACCTAGAAAAAAGTTATTTTCACAGCTAATGGGGACAACCATTGGGGATGATGTAAGAAGTCTAAATCCCAAGAATCTAGATGTGAATCTTAGACTTGCAAACTATATCTTAAGCAACAATGTATATCTCAATATTGGAAGTAGGGATAACATTTTCGAAAGAGATGCAAGGATTTTATGGGCATTGAAGTGTAAGAAGAAGCTAGATCTAGCCAAACTCATGTCTGAATAGCTTCATCAAGTCAAATCATCAGCAAGACATCCTCTATCCTATGGAATGGCAATGACCAAAACATTAAGAAATGCAAAAGTGGATTTATCACATAAAGTATCAGATAAATTCAAGTACTCAGACATGAATGGTAAGGTGACACTAAAAAGAATGGGAATATCCATATCATTAAGTGGTATAGTCACTGAGAAAGCAAAAAAGCTAGGATAACCAAAAAGAGTGAGGGAAGAAGAGAAAGAAGAAGAAGAAAGCTTTGAATCAGCTAGGGAAGAAAGGGAGGAAGCACCTTCAACAGCAACAGAAGGAATCAACTCATACATACAAACTGATGAAATAAGTAGAGAAGTTGTCATAGAAAAATTTGTGACTGAAATGATAAATGAGCTGAGACAAGAGTGTTTCTCTATTGAAGAAAGAACAAGAATAAAAAATGAAGATCCTACATCTTGTGTCAGAATAGCAGGAAGGGTAAGAGACGAAGAAGAAAGATCAGAGGACCAGATACATTCAACCTTAATAGCAACAGAAGTAGAGGCAACTGCTACAACATCTCCACCACACAATCTAAATTCATTCAAACCAACTCATTCATCTCCACCAACTTATCCCACTCCACAAGACCTAGAGAGAAGACTCATCAATATTGAAACATTCTATGTAGCTCTCAATATTAGGATGGATTCAATGGATTGAAAACTAGACACTCTAATCTTCTCAGCTAAATCCATCAGAAGTCAAACACAATCATCTCAATCCTCTCCACAATTTTCTCCAATCCATAAAGCCAGACCTATTTCACCAATCAAGTCTACCCATTCTTTAACTACACTTTCACTCTCTAACTCCATCACTCACCTTCTACTCACATGACTCATAATTCTTCAACCTCCACATCTTCCTCACTCTCTAATTCAGAAATAACTCTCACTCAAATTCTTAAATCTATAAAAACCACTATAGAGAAAAACACTCATTTTTCATTAAGTATCCCCCATAGTGCTACTCATCCTCATCCTTCCATTACTAGAAGTAGGAAATTCACTCCTACGTCTTCCATTCCTCCACACAGAATGTTGTCATAACAAAAGCACCTCTACATTCCTTTCAAATAGAAAAATCCTATCTTCCTACTACAAAATTTCCTCAAAACTTTGTAACTTCTGATATCTTTGATCCACAACCAATAAAACTTAATAATAAGATAAGATTAATAGAAGAAGAAATTGAGCACAAACAAAGAATAAATGAATGTGCTTACTTTGAATTGAAAGCAGAAAAGACAAGTTTCAGTTATTTGGATCTTCCATTCCCACACTTTGATGACCTTGAATTTATAAAACTAAACATTGAGATCATCAAAAAGCCTCTTCCTCAAGATTTCAAGCCAAAACTTCCAAACATAGATGAATTTGTTGATAACTTTATACTAAATCTCCAGGGACCATCATCATCATCATCATCCACCCTAACTCCTCAAATAAATAATCCTATATCTTTTAAGTCAACTTTGAGGGTACCACCTCGCATTGTTCTTGAAGCATCTAACCCTAATCTATTTTATCTTCCATATGATGTATATTGACAGTGCAAGTTCATTCAGATTGATGCATAATTTGCTAACTTACCTTCACCTTTTCCTGAATTTGATAATCCAGACTATTTTGAAAGGCTAAGGGTAATTGGACAAGAACGAGTTGTTTTCACAAAATTTGAGATTTCATCATCCATCCTAACAATTTCCTCTTCTAGCATTTCTTCTTCTTCTAAATCAACCTCCTTCCCTTGCTTTATCCAATCCTTCTCCTTTGTCAAGATTCAAAATTCCAATCACTAAATCAAGACATCCATCTCTAAACCTTCAAAAGTTGATGATCCCTCAAAGAGTTATAGATATATTGATTATATTCCCATAGGTCACACTCTATAAAAAAGAAGGATGGCAGCCAATGCTAAAGCTAATGCTCAAGGAAAATCTCTTCCTTATCCATATTTTTCAAATCCTAAATTTTAACTTCAACTCAAGGTTGCCAACTATAAGGAAAGCACTATATAACCTAAGGATAATGTTTAGACTGTTGAATGCATTGTATTTTGATTATGTTTATATATTATTCATTTATCTTGCACATCAATGAAGTATATATTCTCAAACATTTTATAGCTTTCTCATATTTCTTAATATTTATCTTTTTGATTTTGATAAAAAAGGGGAGAAATATAGTGAAACTTGAGTGAAAATAGAACAACACAGAGTAAAATATAGGGGAGCCACATGAGCTAAAATTAAAAATAGTGCACTAAATCAAGGGGAGCCATAATACATTTATCCTTGCATAAATCTCATGTATATTCACACTTATGAATATTTTTACTCTCCTGAAAGGTATTTCACTCAAATGTTTTGTCATTATAAAAAAGGGAAAAAATGTTGAACCAAATGGTATATATGACAAACAGCTAAGTTTTGATGAAGAGAAATAATTTATAAGTGAACACTTCTAGTACTGATAATGTGTTCTTAGGTATTGCAAAAACAGATATAAATGATGTACAGGGAAACAACCAAAATATAGTGGAAAGCATATACAGAAAATGCATTAGCAAGAAAAATCCATTGACCATAAAAGGATAAGAATGCTAAAAAAGAATGGCACTAAAACTTTGAAAGAAAGCCACAAATTATATTTGTAGCCATGACATTCAAGCTTCAAAGAGTAACCAAATAAATCTCTTATAGATAAAGTCAGTATCAGATAGCATCTGCCTTAAGTAGATTCAGACAAATTGTTCCATGAACAAGTCAAATAAATTGCTTATACACAACATCTATCTGCAACAACAAGACGAATTCAGATTGTAGAAGTAGAGATGAAACAAAGCTGAACTCAGACAAATGAAGAGATAAAAATAGAGTTGAATCATTCAAGCATTTGTTCCTCATAAAAAGTCTATCTAAAACTAAAGATGAACAAGGAACTTATCTACAATCCTCTATAGATGGTATAGAAGATGAAATAGAAGTGGCACAATGGCCACAGATGAATAACTTTATTTACTGTCTTCATCTATAAGTTCGTTTGCCACTTGCTACAAATAAATCATCAGACGAACAGCTAAAGAAATGATTTGTCTATGCATCTATATGATTCATCTATTACTTGTAACAAACAAACCACTAAACAAAATACTAAAAAAAGGATGAGTAACCAATTTATCTACGAAGATGAAGTTATCTATCATATAGATCTACTTAGAGCCAATTTACCTATTACTTACAAGAGACAAACTAGGACTTGATTAGCCAAAATCCTTAGACAAACTATGGCTAAATCTTTATGTTATATCATGATGAGAACAAGCTACTTGTACCAGACATTGCTAGCTACACTCTACGGTCAAAATTTCACTCAAAGCAGATCTTATTAAACACTAGACAAATCAAGCTTAGTTGAAGAAGGAAAGAAATTCAAATGAAAGCAATCTTCACTTTGACAAAGATTGCAACTCTCAGAAGCTGTGTCCCTTCAGGCTTAATGATCATCTTTTCAAAATAATGAAAGAGTCAATCATGCAAAAATGTCCTTAATTGGTGTTTTCCAAAATTAGAAAGGCATCTTCTTCAATGACAGTACTGCGGGCTTTCTAGCTACAAAGAGTTTATCAAGGAGATAGCTTTTCAAAGGGAAAACACTCAAAATGGTCTTCAACATTCAAAGAAAGCCAACTACCTCCAACGGACAAAATTTTTGAAGTAATATAAAGGTAGTGTATTATCAACGAAGAAGGTTGAGAAAAATGACAGAAAAATGAGAATAGAGCTTAAACGAGTAACCTCTCTCAATTAGACAATGTTTCCTCCTAGATAATCAATTTCCACTGTGCTAATAGATAATGAGCCATAAAGATCTATCCCAATCATATTTCTAGAGTATTGATATCTAATATGCTTCAACATGAAATCATTTCATATTGCTTAAACTTTATATAAATCATTCTAGTATAAGATGCAAAGTAATGTGCAAAATGAGTGCTGCTAATTAGCCATGTGAGTTTGTAGTGAGCTCAGAAAAACCACATTATATGAGTTACTGGTGATCTCTCGAAAACTGATGGTTCAAATTATAATTCATTGCAAGTGTATGGATGTATAGTAATATAGTGTGCAAATGCAAGGGTTGATCCCACAAAAAATGGCAAACAAACTTAATTAATCTTAGTTACTAAGTATGCAACTAAGTAAACTTGAAATAAAATTTGGTATAATTTTCGTAAACTTAATAGAATAAAAATAAATAAATAGCTAAAGATACTGCAGAGAGATTAATAAGATGAAGAAGTCTAGTGGTTCGATTTCACCACAAAATGATACCCCATTGCCAATGGAATGTTGGATTTAATGCCTCACTTGGGCTCTTTCTTTCAAAAGTAAGATTATTACCTTTAGATGTGAGGGTTTAAATGAAATGCTTTCACTCATTCCAATTACCTATAGTTTATAGCATAATTGAGGTGAAAACCCATTAAGTTCAAGAACATAAGAACCAAAATAGAATGGTTTAGCATATGATGTGTACCTTAACCATTTATCCTTCTCATTCAAGGTAGCTCATGGTTTAGCATATGGTGTATACCTTAACCACACTTTGATAAATAATCTAACTCATAATATTGGTGATCAAGTAATAAAATAAATTAAATCATTACAAACAACAGAAACAAGATCTTCTAGGGTTAATAATATCCAACTATCCATAACAAAGAGTATCAAAAAGGGCTACATCTTTAGCCTAAAAAAAGGGATTTAGTTCATAAGAGAAAATAAAACAACTCCCTGAGACAAGTGATAATAATGAAGAACATCTTCTCTCTTTCTTCTTTCTTACTTGCAATCCCTTCTTCTTCTCCATGAAAAATGTCTTGAAAAATAGCTCTAAACCCCAGAGGAAAACTCTAAAAAATGGAAGTGGGAAGAACCTTTGAAAAATCCTAAGTTTTTCCTTCAAAAGGCACAAAATATGCAATTGTAGAAAATTCTGCAAAATATGGTCCGCCATTGGTGCTAGCGGTGTTGTTCGGTTCTAACACTAGCAGCGCTAGGTGGTGGATGATGGCGCTGGTTGCCTACCTTGGTTTTTGTCACTTTTTTGCTCCATCTCTATAGCTACTTCCTTTCCAATCTTGAGCTATTTCTTTTTCATTATTTTTCTCTTCTTTTTTCATCTTCAAGGCGCCTATAAAATCCAACAAATAAGCATTAAATTCATCTAAAAGAGACAAGGATCTACAAATAAATAAGCTTAAACATGTGTAATATATGTGTATGAAATTCACTCATCAAATATTTTCTCATCCTCGAAGAAAATAGAAATTTAAACTCATGAATCAGTTAGGTTAATCAATCACTAACATGCCAGACAAATTACACATATACATATAATTCAGAAATCATTCAGGACACTTACCAAGTAATCTTATGAAACTCATACTTCATCAATCCTTTCATAAAGTAAAAGTGTGTGTGTGTGTGTATGTGTAACGTCAATTACATGCTACATGCATACTTTTCAGTTAATAATGTGTAAACCAATGATTCTAATGGTCTTCACAAAACACTCCATAGGCTTGCTTTTCATAATCCCTACCCACTAATGTAGACGACTTTATTAACTTGGATCAATAAGTCTTTACTAAGCTTATAATGGGGCCTTGGGTTTAGCTAACAAAGAAAAGAAGTAAGGATTCATAAAGTAAGGGATCATAATGGAATTACATATGAGCATTCACTCTCTTAAGAAAACATTCGTTTGGGGCTCTTTTTTATTTTAATTTTATTATTATGGGCTTTATTACTATACACACCGAAACTTATTTTCTGTCAAATTCCTTGGGATGTGATCCCCCCTATTATGGTTTATATTACAATCACTTCAAAATTATTTTCTATCAAGTTCATGGAGATGTGGCCCATTTAAAAGATGATTTCTTACTAATTCTTTTTTTTTTTTTTTGCCCTTTTTCTTCTTCTTTTGACATTCTTCTTTTCAATTCCCCCCAAACTTAATTTCTTTTGCTTCGCTCATACCTCTCTAACAACTATATGTATGGAGTATGTTTCTTATAGGTCAAGCAAGGTTTTTCAGGCTAAAAAGGGTTTGATGATAAGGCTAAAGAAAGAAAAGTTGAATGGTGGTTTTTCGCATACTTTGCATGTACCATTCTCTCATAAGGCTCAATTGGAACACTAGTGACTTGAATGTACTAAGTTAGCTTTGAAATGCTCAAACTGATCAAAAAATTGCCTAAATCACTTCCAAGTAAACATGTAATATAGGATTTCACCTTGAGGGATAATCAAACAAGTTCTAGAATGCTTGTGTCAACCAAAATAAGTCACTAAATTCACAACTCTATCAACTAATCAACATATACTTTGCATGATCAACATATACTTTGCATGATCATAACATAATGTGCTCAATGAAATTTTCATCAATCATGAAAAAAGACTTATCATAAGAATTATTAAATCATAAGATAGCATCTATCCTTTCTTCTAAGTCATATGCAATGGTAATAACAAACTCAACATAAGTTACCGATCATCAAGAGAGAATCCATCCTATTTAGTTTTAGCATGTTAACGCTGCTGCTCTTGGATTTCGTTTAGCTAAGTCAACATAATAATATAAACATAACACATATGTAACTCCAACTAGCCAACCCAACTAAACATGACACACAAAGTAAATAAATTGCAATAACCCCCAAACTTAGACAAAAAACATCCCTAAACACAAATAAAATGCTAAGCACCCCCAAATTCAAATACAACATTGTCCTCAATGTGGTTAAAGCATTGAGAAATGAGGACTTTCCTGAAATGGATCACTCGTCGGAGCTGTTATATTGCACCCAAGTTGAATCTTTGTCTAGTACATCATGAAGTATAGGTGGAGGTGGGAAGACAATGAAGTTGTTCTCTCTCTCTCTCTCTCTCTCTCTCTCTTTGAAGGTCTTAGCAGCGGCGGTGCCCACTCATTATCTCCTTTCACCTCCTTGGGGTTTTCTAGTGCTGGAGGCACCTGAATGGTGCCTTGAAACTCCCTTTTCATATTGTATCATCACCTATTTGATCTCATTGCTTGAAATTATTACTTAGCCTAGAAGATAAAATAGCTTGGGTTGCTTCCAAAGAAGTGCTTTATTTAATGTTTGAGCAAGATGAACTCCCTTCTTCTATAAAATTTTCAATTTCCCACACTTCGTTCAATTGCCTTGGCATGTGTTCTCTATTGTATTTCTTCACACGATGTCCATTAACTTTGAAAGTGCTCCCGTCCTTTGGATTCTTCAGTTTAACTAATCCATGAGAAAACACTTGTGTGACATGGAATAGACCGACCCAATTTTACATCAATTTTCCTAGACACAAATGCAAACGTGAGTCATAAAGCAAAACATCCATCCCAGGCTCAATGTACCATTTATGAATGACTTCATCATGATATTTATTGGTTCGTTCCTTGTAGAACTTTGCATTCTCTTCTGTCTCATTCCTCAGCTCCTCAAGTTCATGAAGCTGAAGTTTCCTCTGCTCTACTGCCTTTTCCATATCATAATTTAGATGTTTAATAGCCCAGTAGGCCTTATGCTCCAACTCAAATGGCAAATGGCAAGCTTTCCCAAAACTAAGTCTATACAGACTCATTCTAATTGGGGTCTTGAAAGCAATCCTATAAGCCCACAAGGCATCATTCAACTTCATTGCTCAATCTTTCCTTGAAGTATTCATAGTCCTTTCCAAAATTGCTTTTATTTGTCTTTTGCTGACTTCTACCTGCCCCAATGTTTGTGGATGATAAGGTGTTGCAATCCTGTGAGTGGTGTTGGGCTTTTTCAATAGAGTTGCAAAAACCTTATTGCAGAAATGAGTTCCTCTATCACTAATGATAGCTCTTGGAGTGCCAAACATAGAAAAAATTCTTTCTTTCAAAAATGTTAGCATAATGTTAGCATCATTAGTTTTAGTTGCCATAGCTTCAATCCATTTGGACACATAATCTACAATAAGAAAACTATATTGGTTCCCATTGGATGGTGGAATGGACCCATGAAATCAATGCCGCATACATCAATAAGTTCAATGATAGGTTTAACTGTAAGTGGCATCTCATCCCTTTTTGCCAATGTTTCCTATTCTCTGGCATCTGTCACACATAACACAAAAAGCATGAGCATCCTTAAAAATTGTTGGTCAATAAAATCCAGATTAAAAGATTTTGAGAGTAGTTTTCTTTCCTCCAAAATGCCCTTCACAACTAAATGTGTGACAATGTCTCATAATACTCTGCTACTCATCTTTTGGAACGCAATGCCTAATCATTTGGTCTAGGCATATTTTGAGCAGGACCGGGTCATCCCAGAAATAATGCTCTCTGTGAGTTCAACAGAGGATTAAAAATTCCTTTAACCAAGTAATTTATAATATCACCATACCAAGGTTCACTCTCCTTTACAAAATATAGTTGCTCATTATAACCCCTGCTTTCCGAGGTGTTACTTGTGTAGTAATAAGAGAAACCACGGCCAGAGTTCCCCTGAACCTGCCCATTTTAAACTCTATATCTATATATATTTGAAAATAACCCACATCTGCCTAGAATTATAGCATGTATACATAGCAACAGAGTGCAGAAATTCACCTTAACACTGTTATAAGGTGACATGCAAGAGTTTATGAGTTATGCATGGTTTACATCATTTGCATCATCGATTAATTCACAAATTACAACTTTATAATTATATACATGCCCGAAATATCACAAAGTAAGAAAACTATTAAGAGTCATGGTTTATCCCTTTCTTGAGATCCAACCCTTAGTTGGGCTTAGGCTTCTGACCTATTAGCTCGAAAAATGAATAAAAATAGGGTGAGTTTGGGCAACTTAGTAAGCAGGTATATATATCAAAATAATAAGAAGGAAAATACAATGGTAGAACAAAATGTTAAATTGTGCAAATAGAACTACTATCATGATACTATTAACTCATTTTATTCCAATGATAATTATCATTTTATCTTATTCCTCCTAATCACGTCATCACTTACCTGCTGCCTGTACCATGCTCAAGAGACCATCAATCAAGTGGACACAACCACAGTCAAAGTGGTCTTAACCACAATCAAGTGGCAACCACAATAAAGGAAAAACAAAGTGGTCTTAACCATAATTCAAGTGGCAACCACAACCAAGTGGACTCAACTTTCTTACCATTTCAGTGTGATTCAGTCCTTCCCTACAACCTCGGCTACAATGTTGCAAAACCCATAACCATATGAGATTTAATACGACTTATGGTATCTCACCCTCATTGTATCCTGGAGATCATAGGTTCTCCATTCACACCTATTAAGTAATTAGAGGAGTCACACATATAATAGGTTGATCAAGCCTCTTTGCCAAGATAGGCAGCATCAAATAATAAAGCCCTATTAGGGTGGGATCCCAAATAACCAAGTAAGTCATACCAAACCCAATTTCCCATAGATAATATATCAATAGGCATAAAGTTCTTAATTTAATTACTTAATAATATTGAATGCTCAATTAACTCATTAAACCCATGTTACTTACATAATAAAATCTCATGTCATTCAATGTTGATCATAATATAACAATAACCTAGACATAAATTTAATTCTAATTCAAAGAGCCAAACTTAATTTCACACTTCATTAAATCATCATGCTTATTTACATCTCTCCTACTCAATAATTTATAATATCCATTTCTAATGGTTCCAAGGATATTACAACATAACCTAATTTCTGAATAGCATCAATATCATTAATTTATTCAAATTAATAAAATAAGCAAGCAAGAAAGAAAATTTACTATTAATAGTGAAATAAATGTTGCAACATTTAATTTGAATGTTGCGACATTTAATTTGAATGCGGTAGCATTTGATTTCTTATCTACGGGTTACTGTTCACAGTGAATTGAGCGTTGTAGCATTTAATTTGAATGCTGCAACATCTAATTTCTTGCCTACAAGTTACTGTTCACATTGAGGCATTTAATATGTTGTCTATCTATTTACTTGAAACTTTTACCCTGTTAACCCATTTCTTGTGTTCCTTGTTTCCCTTGTGTGATCACCTTAATTACCTCTTAATCCACTTCATTCAACCTTGATTCTTTTCCATTATTCTTACCTATATTGAGTAAGAATGATACCATTCCTTATACACAATGTATTGAATGCCTAAAATTTTTGCTGAACTTAATAATACTTGACATCCACTAATGGAAAGCCACAATTACATTCATTTGCTCCATCAAGACATACTCTTTTTATTTCTAAACTTCCTACTATACAATTTGCATGGTTTAGACATAATCAATGCTAAATATAATAACTTTACTTAATCAATTCATAGTACAAACAATAGTAGTAATGAGGTGTAATTCCAAAATTCAATGCAATTACATAAGCAAGTGACCCGCTTACCTTACTAATAAACCTTTCTTTGCCTTTAGTCTTTGGGTTCCCAAGATCTGATGCCTAATTGAGAATCCTATATTCAAAACATAGGTCTCATCATTATTCCAATACCTCAACTGTATATACAATTATATTAATGCTAAAGTCTTCCTTTATTCCTTAACCTAACCCTAACTATGGTTTATCTTATGACTTACTAAAATCTCATTTCAAAGGTGATTATGAAGCCATTAATAGAAACTTATTGGTATTTCATCTAGCATGTAACAGACAACTTCTACTTTTTCTCAATGGCAGATGACAATAGCTTAGGTTTTGTTTCCCAAATGATAAATTCAACTATTTTAGCATGATTACCAGTTGAATTAATCATCACATAACCATTCATATGCAACAACTCCTTTTTCCCAAAATTTCAACCCTAACTTCACAAGGACAATGCTTCATAACTACAATTTATTAATTCAATGAAGATAAATTCTGAAATTCATTAAGAAAATAACTTATTAATTTTCCACTATTATTTACTCCAAAAACTCAAATAGGTCATCTTTTCCAGGACTTCTTCTTCTTTTCTCTAACCCAACTCTACTAAATCACCACCTTTCCAACTCTAAGTACCTATAAAGTGTTTTACCCTTTGATTTCCCTAGCAAAATCCATTGAAATCTAGTAGGAATTAGAAGTTTGGAGGGACTAGGGGCATGGGAGAGAGCTGAACATGAAAATGGGTTTTGGTGGATACGACAGAGCATTATATTTAGCTCTTAGGGTAGTACCCCAACGATGCACCATAAAATATGCACATGCACATGCATTTATTATCAAATCTTAACTTATATAATATGTTTCAATATATTTAACTCCCATTTCACACACTAATTTTAATAATTTCCAAACTTTTATTTGCTTATCTAATAAAACTTTCAAAAAATTAATGTATACACATGCACCGCTCTACCCAAAAAAAAATTAAATTTATTTTCACATGTACCTGAAATGTCGAGGCATCACATTCTACCCCCCTTAAAAAAAGTTCCAACCTCAAAACTTAGACAAATAAGTCAGGGTACTTCATTTTCATTACTTCTTCTAGTTCCTAAGTTGCTTCATCCTCTGGATGATATCCCCACTGCACTTTAACCAAATAGATAGTCTTATTCCTCAATTGTTTCTTTTCTTTGTCCACTATTCGAATTGGCAATTCCAAGTACTGTAGGTTTTCTTTGATTTGAATTTCTTCCAGTGCCAATATATGTGTTGGATCAGGTTCATATTTCCTTAGCGAAGGTACATGGAAAACATCATGAATTCCACTTAAATGTGGTGGCAATGCAATGCGATATGCTACTTTGCCAACCCAATCCAAGATCTCATAAGGACTGATATATCGCAGGCTCATTTTACGTTTGGTGCCAAACTGCACCACACCTTTCATTGGGGATACTTTCAAGAAGACTTTATCTCTTACCTAGAATTCCAAGTCACGTCTCCATGTATCTGCATAACTCTCCTGATGTGATTGTGCAATACTTTTCTTTTCCTTAATCTGAGCTACCTTCTCAACTATATCCGCAATTATCTGTGGTCCTACTAGAGTGACTTCACCGATTTCAGTCCAATATAATGGAAATGTGCATTTATGATCATAGAGTGCTTTAAACGGAGCCATCTAAATGCTGGAATAATAACTATTGTTGTATGTGAACTTAATCTACAATAAATACTGGCTCCAAGCTTTAACCCATTCTAAAACACATACCCTAAGTATGTCTTCTAGCTGCTAATTTACCCATTCTATTTGCTTATCTTTTTGGGGGTGAGAAGTACTGCTGAAATCTAATTGTGTTACCCTAAATTTATGCATTGCTTTCCAAAATTTAGAAGTGGCCATTGAACCTCTATATGAAATAATCACTTTAGGCACACCATGTAATCGTACAACCTCTTTTTAATAGATCCTTGCATACTTTTCAGCAGTAAATGTGGTCTTGACTAGTATAAAATGAGCAGACTTAGTTTATCTACAATGACCCATAAACTATCAAATCCAGCAGTTGTCTTTGGTAGGCTAGTAATAAAATCCATTCTTACATCTATCCATTTCCATTCAGGAATTTCAATAGATTGTAATAGTCCACTTGGTCTTTGGTGCTTTGTGTTCACTCTCTGGCACACTAGACATTTAGCCACATATCTAGCAATATCATTCTTCATACATTTTCACCAGTAATGACATTTTAAATCATGGTACATTTTATTTCCACTCAGATGAATAGTATATGGAGAATAATGTGCTTCCTTTAGTGTTTTCTACACTACTACCAATTCCTTAGGAAGTACCAATCAATTCTTGTATCTAATAAGACAATCTACACGAATGAAGAAATTTAGCAGCTCATTTTACTATATGAAAAATTTCAATTTCTGAAATTCTTCCTCTTCTATTTCTTCTTGAGATGCTCGAATCTCATTTATTAAAGTAGGTCAGATACTTAATTGATACATTTGGTCCACTATTACTTTCATTCCAACTTGCACATCCAATTTCCTTAATTCTTCAAACAATTTTGTCTTTTGTGTAAGCAAACTGGCTAAACTACTCCCAGATTTTCTGCTTAAAGCATCAGCTACTACATTTGCCTTTCCTGGATGATAATGAATGTTTAGATCATAGTCCTCCAAAAATTTGAGCTACCACCGCTACCTCATGTTCAATTCTTTCTAAGTAAAAATATACTTCAAGTTTTTATGATCCTTGCATACATCATAGTTTGCTCCATACAGGTAGTGTTGCCATATTTTTAGAGCAAATACTATCACTGCCAATTCCAAATAATGATTCGGATAATTACACTCATGAGGGCACAATTGACATGATGCAAAAGCTATAATGCTTCCATTTTGCATCAAGATACAACCTGATCCATCCTTGGATGCATCACTATATAATATAAATCCGCCTTGACCTGACGGTAGTGCAAGGATTGTTGCTTTCACCAATCATCTCTTCAGCTCTTGGAAGGCAACCTCACACTAATGATTCCACTCAAATGAGACCCCTTTACAAGTCGCAGAGTCAATGGCATAGCAATACAAGAAAAGCCTTCAACAAATCCCTAATAATAATCCCAAGAAACTTCTGACCTTTGTTACTATGCTTGGTCTGGGCCAATTTAATACAACTTCTATCTTATGGGGATCCTCAAAAATACCCTCTCCTGAAATTAGATGACCTAGGAAAGCCACACTGTTTATCCAGAAATCACACCTCTTTAATTGGCATACAGTCTTTCTTCTCTTAATCTTTGTGAAGTCATTCTTAAGTGTGATTCATGTTCATTTTTGTCCTTTGAGTATATCAAAATATCATCAATAAAGATGATCACTTAGCTATCTAGATAGGGTTTAAACACCTTATTCATTAGATCCATAAAAACTATAGGAGCATTTGTTAACCTAAATGACATTACCAGAAATTCATAATGCTTGTATCAAGTTCAAAATGCAGTTTTATGAACATCTATTGGCTTAACCTTCATTTGGTGATACCCCGACTGTAAGCCTATTTTAGAGAATACTGTAGCTCCCTATAACTGATCTAAAAGATCATCCATCCTGGGCAATGGATATTTATTCTTGATGATAACTCTATTCAACTCCTGATAATCTATGCACAATCGTAAACTTCCATCCTTCTTTTTGACAAACAATACTGGTGTGTCCCATGGCGACACACTGGGATGAATGAACCTTCATGGCTGACACAAGTTTAGGGGCGTTGCCTTCAAGCAAACTCCTAAAGATAATTTCCACTTTATCCGGGGTTCTTAAAGTTACCTGTTTGGCTTTACAATCCACTTGGGCTTCATATTTGGCTAACCAGTCCATACCCAAGATAATATCCAAACCTTCTATTTTCAACACTATTAGATCTACATAAAATTGCCGACTCTCGATCATTTTAAGTATCTCATAGCATGCCTCCAACGTTGTGCTAACTGCCTTTAGTGGAGTAAAAACCTCTATCATATAATGCATAGGATATTTTAATAAACCGACTCTATTTACAAATGTAAGGGAAACAAAGGATAGAGAGGCACCTAGGTCAAATAACACATAAGTCATGCAATCACACACAAAGAGATTACCAGTGATTATGTGATCCATGGCTTGAGCTTCCTATACATTGGTCGCCTACATGATCGCAGTCATAGGTGGTCTATGGTCCTCATACTGACAGCCAGGAGTTACAATGGGTCCGGGATCTCTACCTCTCATCTAACCTCTACCACGATCAGGCTGAGATGGTGCCGAAGAAGTCGCACTATCACTTTTTCCCTAATTAGAAAAATTCCATTTGATATGCCCAGTTTCACCACATAAAAAGCAAGTACGTGGTTTTTGCTGCCCTATTTCCCAAGGTTGATTCGGCCCCTAGCTAGTCTATTTCATCTATTCTGGAGCCGATCTAGTCTACCTTCCTCCTCGTTGGTCCCTAATAGAATGGTAGCTCAAAAGGGGGGGGGGAGGTGAATTGAGCTTCTAAAAACTTTGGCCAAATTCAACTAAATGTGCTTAGAATGAAAGAGGAAAGATCACAACACAAACTCACAATGATTTTTATAGTGGTTCAGTCCTTAACTTGGCACCTAGTCCACTTTTCTGAGTTAGTTTCTCTTACTAAACGCAGGTTCTACTAACACTTGTTGGTTTTCAAAGCTCACCAACAACTTGCACAAGTTGATTTTCAAACCTCACTAATAACTTGCACAAGTTGGTTTTCAAAGCTTACCAACAACTTACACAATTTGGTTTTCAAAGCTCACCAACAACTTACTGGTTTTCCAAGCTCACTAAAAGATTTTACACATTGGTTTCCAAGCTAACCAACAAACTTCTTGGTTTCCCAAGATAACCAGAAACTTCTACAGGGTTGATTTTCAAGCTAACCAACAAGCTCATTAGTATAGAGAATTGTCTCTTACTTAGGTAGAAATGTATAAAAAATGAAGCTCAACAAACAAATAGAATATGCAGTGAGATAAGATTCAAACTCCTTATCAAAGTCGATGCAGATCTAAGGTAGACAAATCTAATTGCTTTTGGCAGAGACATAGTAGATGGAGTTGAATGTTGGAATGTTGTGAATGCTCTTCTCAAATGGTTTTTAATGAACTCTCTCTTGATAATGCTTATTTTCTTGCTTGTTTTCCATTTGTTTTTGCATTACCTTAACTCTAATTTAAATAGTCTTTGAAATATAGCTGTGACAAACATGTTTGGCACCATTTTCAAACTTGTCAGGTGGAGTTTGGCGGCGAGTTTTGTTTTTGTCGAGGTATAGAACTTCTAAGTAAGGGACTCAGAACTTTTGTTCTTCAATTTTTTGCTAACCAGAACTTCTATGTAGATTTTATAGAAGTTTTGTCATAAGTATGGTTTTGGCCGCATTCACAATGGGCAGATTTTTTCTTCTAAAAAACTTCTGTGGGTCTTCTGCAATACTTCTAAAGTTTGAAAGCATTTTTGCTTCTGGATACTTGCTTCTGATGAACTTCTGTAATAGCACTGAATGCTTGAAAATAATTTCTGATTTGTTTCTTATTAGTGCATTGTAATTATGCTTGTTGTTTTGACTTCTAAACTTATCATCTTCATTGTTCTTCTGAGAATGCTTCTACATTCAATGTGTCACCATTTCTGCATTAATAGTGCTGTGTTGTATTGGTACATTTGTTCTACATTGCTTCCATTTGGCATTATGCTTCTTTTGAGTAATGCCTTGCTTGTTATGCATAGCTTTTGTGTTGACTTTATTTTTGACTGCTTTTGATTTCTGAGCTTAGCATCTTCTGTATTCTTCTGAACACAAGCTGAGTGCAGACAGATACTTCTTTGTAAGTGAGATTTGCTAATTGCAGAACTTCAACAACTTCTGTTTGGTTTTTGTTGTAAGTGAATTGTCTTCTATTTGCAAGAATCAATTTCTACATTACTTCTGTATTTTTGATGATCCTTCTATGATACATATTCATTTACTTCTGATTACTTCTGGTAAGTTTCTATGTTTAGAAACTTCTTTTGGTAAAGTTATCCTTTAACTTCTACATTATACCTGATTAGATTCTGATTGCAGTAATTGGTTTCTGTAATTCATCTATTTGGATTTGAGAAACTATTAA
Source organism: Pouteria campechiana (assembly GCA_036873735.1). Lineage (NCBI taxonomy): Eukaryota > Viridiplantae > Streptophyta > Magnoliopsida > Ericales > Sapotaceae > Pouteria > Pouteria campechiana. Next base: position 30,210 of record JAYJMB010047284.1, read on the forward strand.
TAAGCTTCTAGTACACTTTTGATTGCCTCTAACAAGCTTCTGACTTACTTCTGCACAGAACGGAACTCCAACAGAACTTCTGTGTAACTGAGTGCAGAAGTTCTGTTTGCTTGAATTGGGGCAAGCTGGTCATGACTAAGAAGTTCTTGTGTAGCTTCTGTGTGATA
>JAYJMB010047295.1:0-30374 GCA_036873735.1 Pouteria campechiana
CACCTTAAAAGTGGGTAGGTCGAGGTGAAACTCAGGGCAAATGCCCACCGTCGCGCCTTGAAAAGCGGGGCGTGACAATATATAAATGAAGTGTTAAGGTACTGATAGTTATCTTCTCATGTGTGCAGTGATACACACACACGCACACACACATACACACACACACACACACACATATATATATATATATAATAGATTCAAGTAAGTAACTTTAGATGTGTGGACAGCATGTTCAAGAAGATATCAGATGTATTCCACAACAAGCTCAATTATTAAAGGAAGAAAAACTTGTGCATGCTCAAGAAAAGTTACCTCTGAACTAAGAAGAAAATTTCAAATGCACTAGAACATGTCTGAAATCCAGAAGAACAAAGTTAGCATATGAATAAGTTCAGAAAGTTTAAAAGATGGAAAGTTGTAGATAAAAAGTTCAAGGTTGAAATAACTTCAAAGTTGTTTTAGATGTGAGATACAAGCTTTAGAGGCCGATTTATAGTTGATGGAACTATTTGGAATTAAAAACAATCTTTAAAGTAGCTTTAGAGGTGCTTTAGATGTACTGAAGTATGTTTCTAGATGAAATGCAAACAAATGCCATAGTTCAAATGAGAAACCAAGCTTCAGAGGTACTACATTAGAAAAAGGATGTTGCTTCAAATGTTCCCAAGTGCATATCATAGGTGCTGAAGCATGAAGCCATTGCATTGAAATGATAACAATACTTAAGATATTCTAAAGTTCTACTTCAGACATGCTGAAGCATGTAGGCACATAGCTAAGGGATTTACGTTGCTTCAGATAGACTGAAGTTTTTACTTAAGATGTGCTAAAGCACTGTTATAAAGGTGCCAATTCAAGTTGTTTTCAAAGTAGCACAATTTGCAAACTTTTGCCACTTCAGAGGTTCGAAAGCATTGCTTTAGATGGTATAAAGCAACGGTGATTCCAAAATAGTGATAACTTCAGAGTTTCCAAAGAAGTACACCCACGATTGCATCTTGTTATTCTGAATGGTCTAAAGTCCTTACTTTAGATGGTCTAAAGTCACAGGAACGCTATAATGGTTGAAAATTTGAATGTTCTCTCGCATTTAATGAACATTGTCTTCTCCAATGGGTAAATTTCAAATCCTAGTATAAAAGGAGTAAACAGAGGATATTTAAGAGAGGAGAGAAGTTAACAAAGAGCATTTACATAACATTAAAGTTTTTTTCCAAAGAGATTTCAACTCCACCTACGCAATACTCTGATCAACATTCAAAGCTTATTATTTCAATAACTTCCTGGAGTTTGAAACATTTGTGTTCAATTATCTTATCATTTATTGTCTTACATTCAATTTGTACGAACAGCCTAAGAGGCATTTATCCTGTACAACATTTATTTCTATTTATATCTCTGCAGGCAAGAGGCTTGTAGTGTATGTTTGTTATAGACTTTTTGGGATTTGTATGAGTTTCTAGTGAGCTCGGTAAAACTAGGTTTGTAAGAGTTTGTTGGTGAGTTTGAAAAATCCAATGAGTTTGCTTTGATAAGAGTGAGCTAATCAAGTGTAGTGGAACCTGAGTGTAGTAAAGAGACTGACTTAGAGAAGTGTAATAGGTGCCAAGGAAGGGCCGAACCACTATGAATATATTGTGTTAGTGTGTTGTGTGATCTTTGTCCATTTTATTTTAGCATTATCTTTTTATTTGGACAAAATTTTTAAAAACTCAATTCACCTCCCCTCTTGAGTCACCATCTGCAAGGGACCAACAAAGAGTTGGATTGAGATTCATATGTTAGAATCTCATATCAAATATTCTAAGAGCAGCTATATCAACATCTGTATGGTGTTAGAGCACGACAAAATAAGTGGTAGCTCCACCATAGCACGCATTTCATACTATATATACTATAAGTTGACTATATTAGCGAGTGACTGAATGGATCGCAGCTTCATCACTGAGTCAGCCCTATAGACTTTTAGTCCAAAATAGTACCCTTTGTGAATGTAAATTATGTCATGAACTTGAAACTTGATGTTGCTAATTTAGCATGTTATTCAAGAATCATATATTATTCAATTTAATAGAGCTTGTCTAGAAAAGTAGTCAGGTTAAGATTGTTGGTCCCTATGGTCCGGCTTAACCCAAGAGGGAAAGGGTGAATTGGGTTTATAAAATTTTCTTTCTTTAACCCCTATTAACTCAAATTCCCTCTTTTTGAATGATCTACTAAGGTATGTGATAGAACATGGAGATCAAAATATAAATAATGAACAAGTAAACTAATCACACAAAGAAGACACGATATATAGTGTTCGGGCCAACCTCTCTACTTCATTCTTCGAAGAACACCCCTTGTATCTTAGGTTCAACTATCTCTATAATGGAATACAAATTAGTATAATCATACTCTTCTAGATTCTAGCTCTAGGGGGCCATAAACAATCTAGTAATTAATTGTGAGACATAGTCTAATAATCAAGTTACTCTTCTCAATTCCAATTCAATGGAGCTTAAATATAATTCAATAAGTTGATTGTGAGATACACTTCAACAATTATACTTATTCTTCTTGAAGTTGATCTCTTGTATTAACTTAGAAATACATAAATGTAAAGAGAAATAAGAAATTACACTTTTACTAGTGTATCAATGAATGCACTCAGGAAGCCTTGTAGTCCTTGAATAGATCACTTGATGATGAGAATCTTCCCTTTGTATAGATGATGGAGGCCTTGAATGAAGATGTTAAGATTGAAAAACTCTTGAGGGAAGATATTGAAGTTTTAGTGCTTTGGCCTTGAGTTGCAAGAATTTCTTGAAGTTTTAAGCTTAATTAATAACCTTATTGTTGGGATTATTGTAAATTTTGATGACAATAAAACTTGTCTTAAGACTTCATTTATGCTAAATGATGCTTCTAGTACGCTTGAAATGAAGAAAGATATGCTTGAAATATATGTACTTTATTAGGACATCATTTACGCAAGCATATACATCTTGGTATAAGTCTAAATATATTTTTAAATAAAAATGAATAAATACTTAAATGAGTTTATAAAAACAAATCATGTTTCAAATTGCATATCTATGCTTTATAACTTATGCAAACTTCATATGAATAATTATATTATGATTTATAATAGAAAATATAATAAAAAATATTGAGTTAATAATATAGCAAAAGTGCAAAAATTTTCAAGTGTAGGTGCACTGCTACAGTAAAATGCTATAGTATCAAACAAAGTAGAAGACAAAGTTCGTCTAAGACAAAGCTTTAGATAAATTAGTAGACGAAGTAACAGACGAATTGCTACAGTAATGCTACTAACAGATAAAGCTTTAGACGAATTAACATATGAAGTGGAAGAAGAAGTTCATCTAAGATAAAGCTTTAGAGAAGTAACAAACAAATTGGTACAATGATTTGCTACAGTAATGCTACTATAGTACCTACAGACAAAGCTTCAAACAAATTAGTAAACAAAGTAACAGACAAAGTGTTATAGTGATCTGCTATAATAACTCTGCTATAGCACTCGCAAACAAAGTTTTTAAGCAAGCAAATTCATCTAATACTTACTTCAGATGAATTAACAGACAAAGTGCTATAGTGATTTGCTACAGAACTTGCTATAGTGAAAATTCGTTGCTTTCAAATATCAAAAATTCAACACTCTATAATAGTTGTATCTTGCAACAATATTCTTCCAAGCAGTCCACAACCTTTCTTGATTGTAAAAATAAATAATCCAGTAAAGGAGAATGAAATGCTCGAAGGTTCTAAGTGTTAAACAAAAATCAAACCTCAAAAACTTATTCAAATTTCCAAGTACAGGACTGCAAATATTTGTTCTAACCACCTGCCACATTTCAAAATGTTTGAGTTATAAAGATCTTGAAATATGCTCAAAGATGTTAATCTGAATACTTTATTTGAAATCTCATACTATTCGAAGAAACAATGAAAAGGCAGTGGATGGAAGAAGAAGTTCAGAGAGTAAAATACATTTGTCTAAAAATGAAGAAGCTCAAATTTGTCTTGAATCAACTATGGACAAAGTAAGTGACGAAGAGACTCTGTAAAGCTGGAAAGAGACTTTATCTAATATTAACTTCAGACAATTGCAATAAAGCACTGGTCAAAGTGGAGTGATTGAGTTTATTAGAATTTATTATCTTCTTTCCAAAATCATGAATTAGTCAGAGTTGCAGCACCTCCTCATTCGTCAGTTGCCTAGACCAGCTATTCACCTTCTTTTATGTCAAGGTTAGCACTGTAGAATGGCTCTAAGCATATGAAAATTAATTTAAAGATGGCATTTTCAAATGGGAGATTGTCAGAATAGTCTTCTACATTTATTCTTGCTCATCTACCTTCATCTTTGCATTCAATGAAGATCGTCTTCCTTTAATGGTCAAGTTTTCAAGAGAGCTATTTAAGGAGAAGAGGTGAGACGATTCAAGATGGTGAAGAAATATTTTTCAAATGAGCTAAACATTATGTAAATCCTTCCACCCATGGTCATGAGCTTAACCTTCAGTTATCTTTAATGAGCTTTAACCTTTAGATCATTATGGCCATTATTTCTACATTCTGGGAAGATCTTTTTGTATTACATAGAGTTACTAAAGGATCACATCTTTCCCTGTACTTCATTATAACACTTTATAAAAGTGTATTAGTTTTCTGGTTAATCTGAAAACTAGAGAGTTATTGGTGATCTCTAGAAAACCATCAAGTTTATTGGTAATTTTAAAAACCAGTGAGTTTCTTGGTGAGCTCGTGAAAACCAGAAGAGTGCTGGAAATACTATGTTTATGCTCCCTAGAGCTGGAATCTAAAAGAGTATTGGGAAAACTTGTTTATGCCCCCTAAAACTAGAATCTAGAAAAGTGTTGGGAGAAGTATTATATTTCCATTATATAGGATATAGTGGAACCCCAGGCATAATGATTATATGCTCTTCGAAGATTAGATGTTGGGACGGGGTACCTAAACTACTATAAAAATCATATTATTTATGTGTGCTTGTTTATTCATTTTCTTACACTTCAATGTTCTATTACTTAGTTTACATTTCACAACACACAAGCACAAAAAAGGGGATATTAGTTAAATAGGGGACAAGTAAGAAATTTGTATAAACCCAATTCACCCCTCCCCTCTTAGGTATACCCATCCTATGAGACCCAACACTTATAACGTCCCAACATTCCTTCTTAAATAGATCTCTCAAAAACTAGATCATTAGAAGTGATTAAGAAGTAATACATGGCTTTACAATATTCAAATTTTTGAATGTTGCAGTCAACAAGTGGTACCATAAGCGACTATGGTATCGATTGTGCTCTAAGCAAACAATGCAAGTGGCATGGGCTTTACCGGCAGTTCTTCTTCTGATGCAACAGGCGATATTAGGTGAAGCCTCCAATTTTTTATTACAGTCATAGGTGCTGCTTGTAGGTGGCTGCAGTATTCCAAGGACTTTACTTTCTATTAAGAACACTATAGGTGGTATGGCAGGCGGTTGCAATGTGGTTGCAAGGCAGGTGATTAGCGCAGGTGGTTGCGCTTTTAGCTACAGTCATGCACTTGGAATTTCTGTACTTCTATGATTTGTAAGCCTTGACATTTTACATGTACATTTCATTGTGTATTTGTTAATCATCAAAATAAGAGTACTCAAGATGATTTTCAAAGTGGAGCATTCACAAAGATGGATTGACATGGGTGTTTAAGGAAAAATTATTTAATATCACATTGAGAGTTTGTAACTCATTGCCTAGGTGATTATATCGAATATGATTTTGATGTAATTATGAATACAAATGTGTTTAGATAACAACAAACTCTATATTAATTACAAGAGGGATTATAGATGTTGTAGAATGTGTGATAAAATGGTTTGGGGTATGAACAAGATACAAAATTGTAGCTTTATGTTAGTTAAATGGTCACTTAATCTAACACTCCCCATTAGTACCTTTTTCTCATTAGCTCGCATGTTCCGTTTACCAATATAAAGTGAAAAAGCATAGAAGACTTGAGAGATCAATTGTACAACATGTACAAGTAGGAGATATTATTTGTAGACCATGTTTCCATGATGCAATAGAAATCCAAGTGGGTCTTAGGTTGCATTATTACACAAATGAATGGATAAATCTCATTCCTAGTAGAATTTGTATACTAGCAAAGAAGCTCCCTTTCTCTAAATATTCTTTAAAGTTATTTCTAGGAAATCCATTAGTTATAGTCCCTAGGTATTTGGAACATGTAAATAGGTGGGAAACTCTTGTAGCCGACCCATAAAGTGAGAGAAAGGCCAGTAAAAGTGAATCGATTGGATCTTGGGAATCTCACATTTCCACTTAATAAGGTATGTCAATTATTTTCAATTATCTATGTGATAATTATCGACATCATTGATGAAGGAATTCAAATTACAAGAGCAAAAATGTCCACTCGAGCTTACTTGGGATTTTATGGTTGGTATTTTGTGGTTAGGTAAGTATGGGGTCTTACTTAGGATTTTATGGTTGGTATTTTGTGGTTAGGATTTGGTGAGGATGAGGTTCCTAAGTGCTTAACTTTGTAATGCCTCTTTTTGAAGCTATTTCTTTACTTTGTTTGGGACACAAAGGAGAACATTTTGTAGAATTCTTGCTTTAGCCTTTAGCTAAGCTAATTTAGTAACAATCAATGAGTGCTCCTTAGGCTTCCAACTTCTCAAACCAAACCACATCTTATTTGACATGATTTGAAACCATGTTTTTCTATTTCTTTTTCATTTTCTTCTTTTTAAACTACAACTGATGATCTAAATTTGAACTCCTTGATTTACACTTGAACTTTAGATCTTACAAAACCTCATAAAAAAGTTAATAAAAAGAATGTTAGTAGGCAAGTTTTTATGATTTATCTTTTCTTTACTTATATTGTTAAGAGGTTTTCTCTTGTTAGTTTTAGGTCCTTGGCTATTTCAGCCATCATTTTGTCCTTGAGGCAATCTCTGGTATGGGCCATTTGGCCAATAGGCAAGGGTCTAAACTACAATTCCACAATTGTCTCAAATGTAGTCTTAATGTCCAATGATAGTTCTTTGTCAACTAGAGTGCTTATGATGTTGATAGGTCTTACAAATTAGAGTTTTATGCCTCCTATTTTAGAACAAGAGTTCTACAATTCATCACTAGAGTTTTGCAGTAAGAGTATTGCAATTCAGTGCATTGTGTTTTCAAAATGCAAACTTTTACCATTTTGAATATTATGCTTCTAATTTCAATATGAAAGATTTAAAGTAAGAACTTGTTCCATGCTTTTATTTCATTAGACAAGTTCTCATTCATTTTCTCTGGACTTTGAGTATTCAATCACAATGACTCTTTTGATTTTTTTGTCCCATGTGGAGTCACTAATCTGTATCAACCCTTTCATAAAAAATTCTATGATGGGTCAATCACATATACAACTAGTTGGCCTAAAATGTTAAATGGGTGGCAAGTTTGCTAAGGCTTGGTGAAATGACTATCGATTTTGCTTCTTTGCAATGAAGATTTAAATGTGTGTGTGTGTATGAAATATTGCAGCTGATCATGAAATTTGAACATGGCATGCTATTTAGTAAAGATGTTGATGCATGTTGTTTAGTGAAAATGTTGATTAATGCTTGCAAATGGAATAAGAAATGAATGATGTTTTTGAATCTTCAAAAAGCTGAAATCACGTGACATTTATGATGAAATGAATGTGTAAATAGAGATGCCAATAACCTATATTACGTAGGGGAGTTAGACCCTTTTCTATGCTCCATAAGAAACTGATCTACAAGCATAAGATATCTGTTATAGAGAATTTGAAATCAAAGAGGCTTTAATAGGTATCTTGTAATTCGATTAGGTGCAAGAGCATGCATAAGCTTAGGAGGGATGGTGACTTGGATCAAGGAATGTATGGAAACTGGATTTGAGATATTTTTAGCTACTTTTATTCTATAATTTTAATAGAAAATTAAGCCCTAATTGAAGAGAATTAAGTTAGAATGCTATTGCAGCAATTTCTCCTCTTTCCTCTAGAGGCTCACTTTATTTTGTTAGAAAAGGAATGATCTCTTTATATAGAGATGCCAGCAGCTTTGCTACTCCTTGTAGCTACTAGCTGGAACTATTCGGTGGAAGCTGTAGGTCGGAGCTTAACTAGAAAGTGAACTACACTTCATGGTCTTTCATCTTGTAGTTTGCTTTTATAGGGTGTACTTCTAGGCTTGGCCTACTTATCTGAGTCACTATACGATGGGGGTGTCGACAAATAGCCAAACAAGTCGTGGATGGAATCGAATGTTGCCCTATAATCCAAAAACTCCACCATCAATGAAAACATTGTTTTATAAGATGAAATACATGTCATATATTTGTGCATTCTTTGAATTTATCTGGTTACAAAATTTTAATCATTGCACTCCACAATGACTACATATTTGGCACTAGGGTTCATTTGCTTTTTATTTTTCTTTCTTTATAGTTCAATTGTTGCTTCTGACATCAAATGGATGTAGTCAGCAATACATATTATCACCATACATGCTATGTATAAACACTAATAAAATTTAATAATTAGTCATTTAGTTCCTTTACTAGAATTCAAGCCCTTCATGAAATAACAATTCTACACGTTGCCTTCAAACCCAACAAACTATTTTTCATGGCTTCATTTATTTTACAAGACTTGGCTGAAGCACTACCTACCACGATTAGATGTACATATGTGGGCTGACAAAGAGGACAGTCATTACATTTAAATATCATTTCTATTAGGTAAAAGCATTGCTAATGAATCTTTCCAGAAGAAAAAGAATCAAGGGCGAAAAAAATGAGAAGGTGATTGTAACATCCAAATTGGCTTTTTAGTACACAAGAATATGAGATTATTGAATTTGTAGATCAATTTTAGATGGATTTAAGTGGCTTTATTTATTTTACAAGGCTTTTGAGTATAAGCATTGCCATCTGAATGATAGCGTGATGCATATAGAGAGCAATTCCTAGGGCAACTGTGGGCTCGTTGTGAATTAGCTCTTGGGCTAGGGTCATGACAAATGCAACCAAGTTCCACACATGTACATCTATAGCGCAAGCTTAAGTCACCACAGATGATGCTAATCATGTGACCGAAAGGATCAAGACAAGGGCGTTGCCCATGCAAGTCATGTCATCCATGGGTGTCTTTAGGGATAATAAGGAGTCTGTTGTTATGGTATAATCATGGAAGTGGATTAAATAAAAAAGGATTGTGGTATAACCATCGTGTGGATAGCCCATATGCATGTTCCTATATTTTTATTTCTATGTTTTAATGTCTATTTATTTCTTGAGTTATGGATGATGGTTGCGATTAAGCTTCTCTCTGTGTAGCAAGTGGGGCTCCAAGCAGTTGAATCTGTCTACTTTTAGTACAAGTCTCCTTTTGTACATGGAAGGTGGAGGTCATGATCATGGATTCCATGGTTCACTGGTAATCTCTTCAATGTAGGTGCTAAGTGCTACTACTACAAAATTGAAATAGATGAAAAAAGCAAATGCTCTTACTAAAGAAGCTACATAAGGTTCTGAGTATGCCATAAGATAGTAGAGCGATGGCTAGGTGAATGAACTTATCAAGTTTAAGCCATTTGTTTCAGTTGTACCAATCAATTTTTACTTACCTACTTATCAGCCATCAGCAGTAGCAGTTGGGCCCTACATGATTTTTGGCATTTGGCTTTCTACTATAGCAGTTGGGTCGCGACTTGTTTGGTGCACAACCGTGAAGACTCCATTAATGCACTTGCTCAGTAATAGAGGTGAAGCCAAATTCTAAAGTACAGACAACGTCGATCTTATGCACGCTTATATTGCATTTTGAATTTAGGCACTTGAATATAGTATTTTAAATATAATCAATTTTTAATATTAATATCATTAAAAATAAATATTAAATAAACCATACCAAATGGAAAACTATAAGTTTATTTATTTAATGAAAATATATTTAACATCCTAGATATATAATTTAATATAGATAATTTCTAAAGTAATTTCAACTAATAAAACATCCTCCATTGTTGTTCTTCTATGTTGCCCATTATTATTATTAATAAAATAAATAGTTAAAATATTCTTACACCGAAGTTGCGCTAAAATTTATTTGATATAGTATTTAAAGAAAATGATTCTTTATTTTGTTGTCTTTTTTGTTTTTCTAATTGGTTTATAAGAATTTTAAAATCAATAGGAGTTTGTGAGGGGAAGAGAGATACAGGAGAGGTAGTTGGTTTTGGAAAAGTAAGTTTTGGTGATTTGGAAAATAGTAATAATCTTTTGGATACATCTGATTCATCACTAGAGAATTTTTCTTGTAATGGTTCTTTTTCTTTAGAACTTGTGGAAAATGATATAGGTTTTATATTATTAGCAATTTCTACTAATTTTTCATTTATAAAATTATTTTGTTCAATGATTTGAGATAAGTGTTTTATGCATATTGGTAAATCTTTATAAAGGGATACTTTATAAGGGTCTTAAATTCATTTCCAGTCTATCTCTTTTATGGGTCTATTATTTCTAAATTCTGTAATAGGCATATCTTAGTGATCTTGGAGGTGTAGGAATGGAAGATAATTCTCTCATCATATTAATAAAAGTTAATACTTAGTTATCATACCAAGAAAAGAATCTTATATATTGTCTTTTATTAGTTATTGATTTTATCTTTTTTTCATAATTCTTTTTCTTTCTTCCTTTTATAGGTTTGATAAAACCATTATCGTTTCTCTTTATTTTTAGGAGATATATAATCTTGCATTAGTCTTTTAGCATCAATATCATATATAGTGGTATCTTCTATAACATGGATTTGAAAAAGATTCTAATGGTTATGGTTGAGGTACTACTAGTAGAAGTATTCTAGATATATTATCATCATAGTAAATAGGAAATCTATTTGAGGTTGATGAGTCTGAAGATACAGAGCTTCTAGGCAAAGGCTTAATTTCTTGTGAAGTTATTTGAATTTTAGGAATAAAACTTGTTAAAGTATATGGTCTTAGTTGAATATTAATAGGTGGTTTTATTGGTTTTGGATTAAAATGTAAAGTTGCATCTTCTTCTGTTTCTATTATACATTGTATATCATTTGAATTTTAAATGGGGAATTCTTTTTAATAGTCCAATCTAAAGGTAATGTTACATCGCTTCATAATATTTTCCTTGGGTCTATAGTTTTATTTATTAGATTGGTTATGAAATAAGGTGTAGGTCCCTTTTCATGGGTAACTAATGATTTGGGTATTAAAGTTTTCATTGCTTTATAATACATTCGATATTGTACACATAAAGGTTTATATCTTTTGATCATATTAAATCCTTTTATCTGTAATATAAAGTGATTATTTCTAATATATAAGGATCTGTAAGACTAATAGAGAAGTTTGGAAAACTATTAAAATATATAGAGTCATTATATAAAGAGGTTTGAATAACACCAAGGATAGAGTTTGTAATTTTATTATGTCTATTATCTCTTAAATAAGAAAATACAAAAGCTTTTAATCCTACCCTTACTAAAGGTTGAATAGCTACTAGGATAAGTCCAAAATGAATAAATTTATATTCCTTTTTTAACAATTCATCTATAGTTCTTTTCGATAAAAGAAATAGTTTATGTGAGCCTTCTATAAATTCCATAGCCATTTCTAAGGTTTTTATCCTATATTCTTTTTTAGAATCAAAACTTCCTATCTTATATAGTTCTTTAACAAGAACATTAGGTATTTTTCATTTTTCAATAGATCTTTCTATATTTTTATAGACTTGTTCTGAAGCATTCTAAATTTCTTTTAAAAATATTTGTTTAACTACATTGCTAATCATAGAGGGTTTGTCTTCATTATCATGAGAACTCGAAGAGGAAGATGAATCAGTAAACATTCTTTTTACACCATTGACAACTTTGAAATAAAAATGGATTGCTCTCTTTAAAGCTGCTAAAATCCTTGTGCAGTCTTTAGCAGTATAGCAATGTGGGCTGTTATGAGAAACTCTCTTTCTAAATTGATAAGGATTTTAAAGAAAATGTTACTGTTTATCTTTTCTATAAGGCTTTGATACCAAAGTAGATACCAAAGTAGACCCAAGAATTTTAGTTGATTTAGTCATAATATAAATATTTTAGAATATCGTTATTGTTAAAATTTGATTATTATTATTATTAGAAGCTTCAATAATGACTTCATCAATTTCAAAACCAAAATATTCAAAAGCAAAAAGTATCCACCATTTTAAATCATCAAAGAGATTTGTAAGATACCAGGTAAAAAAGACTTAATAAAACAATATTCATTAAGGAAACTATAATTATATTATAACGTGAATAAGACACTCAATGCTTAATACAAGATTAGAACTTGAACACTCGAGGCTTACAAACACTCACAGAGACTTAAACACTGAATACTTATTAGACGATGCCTTACAAAGAGAGACTAATGCCTATTTATAGAAGAAGTAGGACAAACTTACGAGAGAGTTGTAACACAAAGTGTTAATTTTTTTATTATTTGTTGATTAATGAAGTAATACATTTTTTGATGAAATGATTTAAATATATATGAAGTGTATGAGAGATTTACGAAATTGAGCCAAATGATGTCATATGTGTATGATTATGTAGCATATATACAAGTTAATCTAGGTGAATTTGGATATAATTAATGGAAAAATGATCTAATATAATGATTTTGGTGATTTGGCATGCAAAATTGTGAATTTTGCCAAGCTAGGGTTTTGATGAATAGTAAAAATTAGGGATTTCCTAATTTTTGTTGAATTAATCATGAGATAAATGATTAATGGTATGATTATTATATTTTAGAACATGTATGGAGTAATTTGGATAAGTGGAATCGAGTTTTAGGTTATGCCCTAGTTAAGGTTTAAAGAAAATTTTTATGAATGGGCTATGTAAGCCATAAATTGTTTAGATTAAAAGTTTAAATAAGTTATTTACATATTGTTTGGATGTTACTCATATAAGATACCAGATAAATTTGTCAAACAATCAAGGTTCTGATAATAATTATGAAGAAACCCTAGTTTAACTGATATTTATCATATTATTGATGATCATAACCTAAAATTGGCTATGAAAGAAATATTAATATAATGTATTAAGTACAAGCTTATAAATGTTTAAGTAAATGGGATTTTGGCCCTGTATAGGATGATCTACGAAGGATAAAAAGACAGAGCAAGAAAGTGGTTTGGCAGCTAAAGGCTTAAGGTAAGCAGGCATCCCCTTTATTTGGCTTATGTGCATGATGGTTGGGGATAATGAATATCTTATTGATTTGATTCTTGGCTTGGGTATTTTAGATATGGATGGTAGATATCCCATCTTTGGTTAAATTTTGATATTGTTTGGATTATTCGAGACAATGGATATTCCTTTGATTGGTATATTTGATAATTTAGTCTGTTGTGAATGCTAATGCTAGGGATAGAGCATATCCCTTTATTATATGATTATCTTTAAAAATGATTAGATAAAAGATTAATCGATTTGGAAGGGGATGATGGTGATTCCGTATTTGATATGAGTTGATGAGTATGAATTCTTGTCATTGATTTAGTTATATGTTTGGAGTAATGAGGATTATAAATCTCATACAATTGACTATGTTATGGAACGAATGATTGGGCCATAAAGCTATTCATTGAGAATGTAATGGTTAGTTAGAATCAATAGATGAGGAACATCCTTTGGTTATTGAATTGGAATAATGAGGACATGGTCTTGATAGTATGATTAATGTCTTATGTCTTTGATCATAGTTGAATTGAATTATGTAAATTTTGAATTGATTATTGATTTTGTTACTTATGCCTACTTAATGGTTGTCCGGACTCACGCCTCTTATTTTATTTTTTAGCTGACAGATCAGGTGAAGAATCCCAGTTGAGGCTTGGGACTAGTGAGCTAGCTTTGAAGACATTATTCTTATGATAGAATAATTTGAATTTATAAATTATTTGGATTGTATAATTGTAGTTAGAAAATTGTCATTGATGTATAATTGAATGGCATGTCATAATAAAGTATTTGTATTTATAAATGAATTGTATGTTAGCTTAGTGCATGTAGATTGTCATCATGATTCTACCCAGATCTTGGGCTATGGGAATGTGAGTGTATATTTTAGAATTTATATTATTGCTTTATGTTAATTTATATATGATTGTACAGGTTTAGATAGCCCCATTTTCAGGGAAGACTTCATCCAATTTTATATAAAAATTAGGCAAATTAGAAAATGGGACTCGAGCACCCCACCCCAAAAAATGGGCAAATCGAGGTGAAATATAGTGCAAAATGATAACTTGCGCCTCAAAAGGCGAGGAAAGACAAAAGTGAAGTCCAAATTTCAAACCATTTGGAGTTCATTTAATTATTTACATGGACGTGAAATAGAGTGGAATCTAGAATACAATAACAAAGGTTGAGACTAGACATAAAGAGAATACAAGATAAGGTTGTAGTAGCTAGAGAGGATGAGTTGTCCGATAAAGCTGATATATGCTTTTGATAAAGTTGATAATGGTTGTCTGGATAAGATTCTTTGAATGTCCTTCTTGATCATGGAAGTGACAATGGAAATAGCCAATTTATGAGCTTCTGATAGAGGATAGTAAAGTTCTTTGATTCCTTTGTTATTGCTAATTTCTTCAAGAGTTGGCATAAAATTAGGGCTAAAAGCAGCTACTTTGTGAAAAAGATCAGTAGGTTCTATTTCTCTAATAGACTTTCTTTTTGAGTGGCTAAGATTTTCTTTAAGGTTTTCATAATCAATTTTTTGCCACAATTTAAAATAAGTAGATAAAACTATATGATGGTAGGAATAAGAATCAAAATCAGTGGGGTTTAAATAAAAAAATAGTCCCAACAAATAATCCAAGGAATATTTTCTGTGATAACAAAGCTCGGGACTTGGATAGAAGGAGGATCAGAGATATCAAATGGAAGAATATTTGATAAATCTTTAGGAAATATTTCTGGATTTAAACTCCAAAAATCCTAAAATTTTGCATGAAACCACATAAGAATATATTAGTTTGGGTTTTCTAAAATAAATCTCACCCACTTGGAATGAGTAAATAAAGAGTTTTGATAGAGAAATACTTGAAACCAGGCTTCTTGATAATCACAATAATTATAAGTCATTTCAATAGGTGAAGCAATAGAGGATGAGGAGGATAAAGAGAATCTGATAAGTTGATTTGGATTTGTCAAAAACCACTAGTCTTGTAGTATAATTTTCAGAATAATAAGTTTGGAATAGTTAATCCAGTCAGGACTATTTTCTTTACATTTATGCTCAATAATAATAGATTTTGTTTCTAATGAAATTCTGTCATAATAGGAAGTTGTTTTGTAAGGTGCTAAGGACATAAACCATTCTCCTCTAGGAAAATATTTTTGATAAATAATTCAAAAAGCATTCTGTGATAGTTTGCAATCTTTATCACTAGGTGTAATAGTGTTTTGAGAATATATTTCTTCGATACTCTAATATCTCCGGGTTTTAAATATAGCATAATTTTTTTACCAAAAAAAATAAACTGAAGAGGAATAATTGGAGAAGATGGCATAGAAGTTTGTATAGTAGATTGAATAATTGATGATGCAGGAGCTTGAATAATGTCTTCTTTTTGAGCCCTATAAAAATTCTTAAGATAAAAAGTCAGGTAAAGAATTATTTTCTTCATTAATATATTCTATCTGAAAATCAAATATAGCTAATAAAGCTTGCCATCTAGCAAAATTGTTTGAAATAATCAGGATTAGCTAAGGATAAACATGGTAGAGATTTAACTCTTTTCTTAATATTTTGTATGGCTTTAGTATGAGCTTCTGTCCATTTAGGAGGATTTTTTTTCTTAATCTTTGTTGTAATAATTCTCTTATTTTACTAAATCTTTATAAAAATCTGCAATATAATTAAAGTATCCTAAAAATCTTTATAATTGTGTTTTTTCTTTAATATCATTTGGAAATTTATCAACAAAGGCTATAATTCTGTTAGTTGGTTGAATGAGTGCTATTGTTAATATAAAAACTTAAAAACTATATATTTGTTTGAAACAATTTTATTTTTCTTTGTGATAATACTAATCCATTTCTTTTAACAGTATTACTAATACATGTAAATGTTTCCAATGTTGATCAATTGAGTTTGAAAATATTAACACATCATTAATATAGACTGTAAGAAATTAAAATTTTCATTCATAATTCTTTAAAATTTTGAAGGAGCATTTTTGAGATCAAAAGGCATAACTTTCCATTCATACTATCCAAAAGGAATAGTAAAAGTAGTTTTATAGCAATCCCTTTTATTTTTTTTAATTTGCCAATAATCAAACTTCATATCAAATTTAGAAAAGATTTTTGCATTAGCTATTTTGTTTAATAAATCTTTTTTATTAGGTAAAGGATATCTGATCCATTGCAACACTTTATTCAATGGTTTATAGTTTATAACTAGTTAAGGGGCATCTCTTTCTAATTCTGCGCATTTTCAACATAAAAAGCCACACAACTCCATTGGGAATGACTATGTTTTATAAGTTTTTTTCTTAATAAATCATTAATTTCTTTTTCGCAATATTCTAATAGTCTTGCATTCATTTGGCTAGGTCGTGCCTTAGTAGAAAATTCTTTTTCTAAAAGTCCATCGATATAAGGGAGAGCAACCATATGTTGTTTTTAATGCCAAAAGGCATTAGGTAATTATAAACATTCTTTTTTTTAACATATTGAGTAAAATCTTCTAATTTTTGTTGAAAAGTATTATTATTTGAGATATTTTCTTTTATATGATAAATAGCAACCTCATATTGTAATTGGCATAAGAATTTAGTTCTATAGTATAATGATTGTTTTAATTCAGTAAGAAGAGAGGTTTTAGAGGTTCTATAAAGTCAAACTGAATTGTTATCCCTTGAATAGTAGTCTGAATTCCTTTGTTAGAAACCATAAAAGGTTTGATCAATTGAATAAATGGTGTTTCTAGGATAACTCCTTGTATACATATTTGAGAATTGCAAATATGAGCATTTGATAGTTTATAAGAAACTCGCATAGTAGATCCATCTGCAGTTGTTATAGATGAGGTAGTTTTTCAAAATATTAGGATAGAACTAATCCTTCTCTAATACAATTCATAACTACACCTGAATCTGTTAAAGCAATATGGTCAAAGACATAATCTCCATAAGTTTTATATGTTATTCTTACAGTTAATTGAACATACAATCTTTGAGATATAATTGATATAGTAATATACATACTTCATAGAAAGTAGATGGTTCTTCTGTAGGATTTTCTTTGATATCTTTTATAAGTTGCATAATCTCATCATCTGGAAGTTCTTCTTTATCTTTTTTTTCTTGATTTTCTTTTGTTAATTCTAAAAAAGATATTCAATGTTTTAATTAATTATTTTCTTCTTTAAATTGTCTCATTTATGCATATAGTTCAAATAAAGTAATTGGTTTTGGGCTTGTAGTTTTTAAGTATTTTTCTTGATGTTTTATAACTTGAAAAATAGAATAGGGTTCTCTTATAGATAAGTCTCCATCAAGATATTTTTTCTTATTCTTTTCTTTATTTTCTTTTGAGTCTTTTGATAAATTAAGAAAATTTTCTAATTGATGTTGTTTTATAACAAAGTCTTCTATTTTATTTATAATTTCAACGAATAAATTCTATGTAGTTGATAATATGTTTACCGAATAATATCCTGATGAGGATGATGTTTTATATTCATTATTGTTTGTTGGACATTGACGTAGATTATTTTGAAATTTGTGATCAGATTCAAAAAAAGAGCTAGAACTTTCATAACTAGAAGTGTCTGATGATAAAGAATTTTCTTCAAAGCTTGTTATAGCTATATCGTTTAATTTTTTAAAAATTTCTTCTATACTAAGTTGAGATTTTTGTCTTAATAATTCTTTAAGGTATCTCTTCTTATATTTCTTACAGATTTATATGGTTCATAAGATAGGTTATGAGGTCGAAACTTAGAATATTTTTTTATATTTCTTGTATGATTTAAAGGGTTTTGCTTTGTAGTGTTTTGGTTGAGATAGTAGTTTTTTAGTAAAAGGCACATGCTTTATATCATAATAAGAATAAAATTCAGAGAAATCTTGACTTTTAAGAAATTTAGTTTCTTCGACTTTTCTTTGATTACAAAATTCTATTACTACAACGCTAACTTTAGCAAATATAGTTCCCTATGTATAATTATCATAGGCTAACTGGCCATCATTTTCATATTTAATTAGGGTTTTTACTATTTGTTCAAATGTTGAAGGTAATCCTTATAGAAAATTTTCTTCGTATACATCCAAATTTCCATCATTTAAAATTAATACATCATTAAGAAATATATCCTTATACCATTTATAATTAGATAAATTTTTACATCTTAATTTCATGAGTCTTTCTCTTATAGCTACTTGATAATCTTCTACTTTTCCTATAAAATGATAAATAATATTACTAAGAAGGGAAGGAATAGGTTCAAGATCATTTAAGTGGAGTCATTTGTATATCTCACCATCCTCTTAATTGACTAGTAAAATGACAACTTAAAATATTTGCAATATTTTTAGAGGTGTAGCCAAATTCTAATGTACAGACAACGTCGATCCTATGCAGACACTGGTATATAGTATTTTAATTATAATTGATTTTTTAATATTAATATCATTAAAAATAAATATTAAAATAAACCATACCAAAAGGAAAATTATAAATTTATTTATTTAATGAAAATATATTTAACATTTTAGATATATATAATTTAACATAGATCAGTCCTAAAGTAATTTAACCAATAAAGCATCCTCCGTTGTCGTTCTTCTATGTGGCCCATTTTTATTATTAATAAAATAAATAATATTTAAAATATTTGTACACCGAAGTTGGGCTAAAATGTAACGTGGGTTCCAGCATGATTTGGAATCCCACCGAAGGCACAGCTTTTGCGTGGGCCGCTCCGACTTCTGCTGTTAATTTGCCCGCACATTTGTTGTTGCTCTGTTTTTCCCTTCGAGCGGCGTGAATCTTTCGCAGTGGGAGACTGTCGCTGGCTTCCTCGCTCTCTCTCTCTCTCGCCCGCTTGTGCATGTCTAGAAACATCTTTTTTTTTCTCATCTCCGTTTCAGCATTTTGCTCTAGCGCCTGGCATAATCTCCGCTCAGCAATTCCTTGAACATCGTCTGTGCAAGGTGCCTCAAATCAATCCTTTCGGTTTTTTCGCTAATTTGAACTTGATACTATTTCGTCGATTGAAAACGCTACTACTACTACTACTACTATTATTTTTTCTTTCGTTTTTATTTCTTGCTTCAGGTTAGAGCTTTTTTTTTCGAATTTTTCGGTTCTCTGATTGCTTTCTTTGTGGACTATGGATGCACTGCTTGGAGGTATCAGTCCGAGGTTTTCTTCATGCATGGCTGAGGCTGTGGTATTGCATTACAATTTATTTTTCCCGCATTAGGCTGGGAATTTTGTATCTGTTTCTGTTTTCACGTGCTCTCGTAGGAAACAAAAAAAGGTAATCCGAAGGTTTTAGTTTGAACATTGATGGATTCTGCTTTCGGCCAAGCACAGTCTAGAAATAAGGCACTCAGATAATTTTACTTTACCCATCCAACGCGAGGGAAGTCTTCTGATGAACATTGGGTTGTTTGTGGCTTATCGACTATTCACTACACCCTGCGTGGCTGACGAATAAAGGCTTTAACAGTTGCTTTTGCCCATCTGATGATCATGCGGACCCTACTCCGGATTACCCTAGAGCTAGAATTAGGTTGATTGAGTAGCGATTCATCTCTTCTGTATGCATCTGCCTTTTATTTATGGACTCGATCTGTAGAGGGACCTTCCTTGGTTCATTTTGACATTCATGCTCTCTATTGTAGAAATGCTTTGCTGAATGATCCAGATAAACTCAGGATCTACATTACATAATCTCATGTGAACTCTTTCTGCAAGAGAATGCTGATATAATTCTTGCTGCTTGCATGGCCTGCCCAATTTAAAGCTTGAAATTGCACGTGAACACATATTCACAAACTAATTCCTGCGATAAATGTCATAAAATGAGACATGTTGCACATCTGTTTAGTTATGAGGCATTTCGCATGTTTGTTTGGTTAGTATTGTTTACCATGTCCATTTTATCTATCTTTCAAGTATGGTTCAATTCATGCTACTATGCATCCATCACAGAATCTATCAGAAGTCCTCTGGCTATAAAATTTAATTCTTTCCCTTGCCATCTCAGGACTCAAAATTACCATGTATCTGTTTACATCTTTGGTGGGATATGACTTTAATTATTATTCTGAATGTTAGTTGTCATTAATCAGGGTATCCTAGACTTACTTTGAAATGGATTGCATTTTACTTGATGTGAATTAAGGACAAGCATGTGCTAATTTGAATTTGAATTTTATGAACTGGATTGGATTGGTGATAGTGAACATGCCACTGACATTTTTACAAGGATGGAAAATCATTTCCAGCTTGTCCAGGTTGGATTTTATAGTTTCAAAAACTTGTTTGCTTCTTCTTATTTTTAATAAAATTATTATTATTTTTTATTTATATTTGCAATCATGTCATTGGGCATGTTAAACATTTTTGTCTCGGCTCTAACCTTGTCTTTGTTGATAACATTGAAACAATATGCAAATTTTCATTCAACTTTTCCACAGAAAGAAAGAGATCTTTTTTTTTATTTTTTTATTCAAGTTGAGATAATTCTCCCTTGGGATATTAGTCTCAATTGATATATCTCAACTTGAATTAAAAAAGAAAGATCTCTGTGTGTGTGTCCACCCTCTGCATGCAATGCCAGAGACCCACCCTTCCCATCATTTTATTCTTAATACAATGCACCCATGCTTGCTAGAATTCTACTGAATGTATCTGTCAATATGAAAGTAAAATCAGAAGTTATTCTAGTCTCTTCAATGTCATGATAATTGCATGGCAAGAATGTGGATCATCTATCTTGGCTTCTTGGTGTTGCTAGTTATTTATTTACTTGCATCCGTCCCTTGGCACTCAATGATAGAGACTCTTCCCATGATTTTATTCTTAACACACTGGTACACAGGCATTCTGGAATTCGAGTGAACATATCTGTCAATGTGAAAAAGTAAAATCAGTGGTTATTCTAGTCTATTCAATGTTATCCTAATTGTATGGCAAGGGTGGGGATCATCAATTTAAGAATCTTGATAATTACTGGTTATTTATTTGCTTGCATATTCAATGTTGACCACTACTATTCCAGGTTCATCAAGGTGAAGGAAGAATGATTTTAATATGAATGATTTTGTATGTATGCATTGAATAATTTTGCTTGGGTTGCTGTCTGACTCTCCTGGTTCTTGCTTCAGTAAAAATAAGCGGTCTGTGGACACAAGAGTTAGTGATGGATTTTGGATTCTAACATTTGTTGTTTATGATACATTTAAATTTGGTTCTGATTGCAAGCTCAATTTGTTTTTTTCTTTTTTTGTATCTTGTTTGATTTTATTTCAGGCACATTAATTTTTCTATTACAGCCTATGGAGCACTAGAATGGGGGCAGGGAGGAAAACACAAACATTTACACTAAGTGAAAGAAATCCTGCTTCGTCTGCAGGCATCAATACTAGTGTTTCAGCAAGGCATCTGAGGAAGAATGATCTTGGTGGTGTCATCTTTGGTTGTAAGCATAGCACGGTGAAGGAATGCCTTTCTAAGCAGCTTTTTGGTTAGTTTACTTTCTGCGTTTGCATGGTTATAAAATTCATACAATTGAGTCTGGCATCTTCAGCCATTGAAGATAATGGTTCATTATGTCTTCTGTAGTTGTATGCTAGGCCTATGATTCTAAATGTCAGTATTCACAGGTGAATTGGTGTGAACAAGGACTTATTCAATAGTATGTCATTTCGATGAATTGGCCTGAACAAGACGTCACACAAATATTATTCCATTTTGGTATCTTTAACAATATGATATGATATAATTTATGCTTTTTTATATGTCATAGTGTGAGCTGTTGTCAACATCTCCTGACTAGCCACTGCTTGCTTTATTGCATCTATCATGCATAATCAATTTTGGCTGATAGTTTGCTTTTGAGACCTTAGCAACTATCTTTTTGAATGATGCTAGTAGCTTTAAATGCATTCAATTAGTTTAGGGGCTACCCCTGTTAGCCATATGGATACTTTGTTAAGATTTTAAGAAATTTCTTATTCATTATCTAATGTCATTTTATTCTTATACATTGAGTAACAGTAGTTCTGGTTGGACTAGTATTGGAAGATTTTGGAAAATCTTGAAGCATCTACTTTTTGTTTGTCAGGATTACCAGCTCTGCATTTTGCTTATGTGAGGAATATTGATCCTGGGTTGCCGTTGTTTCTTTTTAACTATAGTGATAGAACACTTCATGGCATTTTCGAGTCTGCAAGCTCTGGGCAGATGAATATCGACCCATATGGATGGACAGAGGATGGTTCCGAAAGAACACCATTTCCTGCACAGGTAATTTTGCCTGCAAAGTTTCATAACTTGTCTGTGCTGCAAATTCATGGAAAGTTTATCCAGATAATGATTATGGGAAAACATCTTTTTCTGATTGTATGCCATTTGCTTCTGCTAAGGTTCGCATCTGCATCAGGGCACAATGCAAGCCATTGTCAGAAAAGCAGTTTTGTCCATTAATCAGTGACAATTACTATTCTCGAGTCCATTTTTGGTTTGAATTGGACCATGCTCAGGTAGAAAATTTGATGTCATTGTTTAAATCTAGATCTTTAACTGGAAGCGTCATTCCGGCACATGGTATGTCCATGAGAAACAGTCTTCTGGATGTGTCACTCAGTGATAAGTGGCAATTACCTGGTGCTGTTAATGGCAGCCAGATGAATACTGACACTGCTAATCAAAAAGGGTCTTCAATGCCATCCGTTGGTTGGGTGCAAGCAAATAAATATGAATTACTGCCTTGGGATGATTCAGGGAATGATGACTGTGAAAGCTTAGGCAAAGCTACATTCTGCACTCAGGAAGATGAGGATTTTAATCAACTCCCATCACAATGGGATTCCTGTGATCTAGACTCTGCTGATAAGGATATTGGCTCATCAAGTGCTATCCTGAGTTTGAATGGAGGAAGACACACATTAGAAGATCAATTGTTTGAGGATGCAGTGAAAAAAAATGAGGACAGCATGTTGCCAAAGCTAAAGCAAATGGCTGTTGATCATGAACATCTGAATATGTTTTCAGATGATTGCTCAACTGATATTGCTGGTCCTAGCACAATAGGTGGCGTTCAACAGGATGATAAGCACATTCCAAGGGTGTTATTGGATCAAGTGGAAATGGAATACGAAAAAGTTATGATGATCCCCTCCAATCCTCATCGTGACATTGTTCAGGTAATGAAGGTTTTCTCCATTCAAAAGCATTGTCCATTTTCCTTGTTGCAGTATTTTCTTGTTTTCCTGAGTAACATCTATTATGAAAAAGTTATGATGATCCCCTTCAGTCCTCATTGTGATATTGTTAAGGTAATGAAGGTTTTCTCCATTAAAAAGTTGTCTGTTTTCTTTATTTCAATATTTTCTTGTTTTGCCGAGTAATATCTGTTGTTGTATGTATTATGTAGCTGAGGGAAGGTATGGAAGTGCTAAAGAATATCGTGTTGGATCAGCTTCAAAAGACTAGGGCATTGGAAACTAAGCTGGTATCTGCTACTTGTCAATTCTTTCCAACTAATCTGCTATAATATATCTGCACAGTCTTATTCTTCAAGGTCGAAAAATTTCCAACCACTAGCATACAATAAAGAAGATAAATAAATAATGATCGGGATACATCTAGAAAACTGTCTAACAATACCCTCCCTTTTCTAAGCAGCCCAAATCCCAACTCAGTTACAATGTTTGATATTTTTTGTTCTTTTCAATTTTTTAAACAAAAGCCCATATATCATTCTTAGGGGCTGCTACTTGGTTTGGGTTCAAACTTCAAGCTAGATCTGAAGCTGACCAACTTGACCAGATTTTTGGTTGGTTGGGTTGAATAAATTTGAATATCTGGTTGCAAAAATTGGGATGAACTCAACCTGACTTGAACTGAACCAGAATTTCTGGAAAAAAAAATGTCAACCTACCCCACGTACCCTTCTTTCGTCCACAACTTGTTTTAATACACAAAAGTAGGCTGGGTATGACTTTTGCTTTAAGGGGCATGCAAAGCAACGCCTTGAGGCACTTCTAGTAGACTTGTGAGGCAACAAGGATGGGCTTCATGCATCCTGTGCAACGGTGCTTTTACATACATTTGCACATGCAGGCAGGAGGCAAGAGCATGTGGTGGGTAAGTAGGCAAGTGTGCAGGTGACTAATGCACAACGGGCATGCGCTAGGGTGGCACATGGGTGAACGGTGGCTGCATGCAGTGGCGCAACCCAGCAGTCATGACTAGGGTGGAGGCGGCAGTGGCAAATTACAGAACAGGCTGGCAATGGTCCAGTCGGCTGGGTCTAGTGGGCCCCATTTTGGCCTAGGTGGTCCCCCTTGGGATTTTTGTCATTGGATGTCAAAAATGTCTTTCTGTAGATCTGGAATATCACTTTTGTTTAAAAGACAACAAGCCTCCCATTGAATTTCATCATGCCTTGGTCATTCATCACAACTCACAAAAATAGTATCTAAACATACACACAATCAGGACACAAATCAAACCAAACCTTCTGCACTAAGCACACACCACAGCATCCAAACACAATTTGTCTGACCACACTCACAATCTGCACCACTCGGTTCAACCATATCGCTGTGGATCTACCACAATCCTATGATACTGTTGGTAATCAGCCTGTCCACACCACTGTAGCAATCAAGCTGTCCTTTGTCAATCCCTAACTATCAACACAAATAAGGGGTTCCAATAACACCCATCGATAGATTGTATCACTGTCGACACAGTTCAGTTTGCAGTTTGCCAGTTGAATTCAATGCTATGGCAGAGTTGGCTTTCTGCACCAGCAACTCATCCTGATGGTGCAGAGCCTGTTCATGCAATTGATTAACTGCAACTAAACTCAACTAGGCTGGTCTCACTCAGAACTTTTTGGCTAGCTACTCCAACCTGTTTCAATCAGTGTTCGCAATTTCGCTAAAAGGGAAAATTTTACCAAGTTAAAAAGGAAAAATTTTCACTAATTTCGGAGAAATTATCAAAATTTTCGCCGAACTATTTTGCTAAAATATAAAAAAATTTAAAAATATAGAAAATCTTTCATAAAACTTCATAATAAATCATGATAAATCTAAATTCACATTTAGAATAAAAAACATCACTTCAAATGTTAACATACACGAAATAAAGAAAACATACTAATGATGCAAAAGCAGATAAAATAAATATTTACTATAAAACATCACTAAATGGGAGATTTAGGTTATAAAAAGTTGTTAAATATATGCATATAATATGAAATTATGTTACACCATACCTCACTACAAAAAAGAAATTTGTGCAGGCTCATTAGTTTTATCATTGAGATGGATAAGTTACAAAAATATCAATGTATAAGGTAAAAGCTAACTAAATGAATAATTATAAAACATTCAGCATATAATTATTTATTTATTATTGTTGTTAAATAAATTTAAATCAAATAAATTTTAAAAAAATCTGTTTTCATATATTTTAGAAATTGTTTAAAATTTTAAATAGAAAAAATTTAATTTACAACTTATTTTAATATATATGATGGAAAATTTATAAAAGATAATAATAAATGATGATAAACCATTCTTATGAACAAATTAGATACATTTACTCCAAAAAAAATTATAAAAAGCCAAAAACTAACCTATTGCTGTTGATTGGAAGCACAAATGGTAAAATTTGCAAAACTAATGAATGGTTTAGATTAAAATTGTGCCAGTGTTGGTTTTAGCGAAATTAGGGTTGGATGGACGACTTTCACCATTGTTTAGACGGGAAGCTGCCCACCACGCCAGATGCTTTTGAGCTTAGATTTCACCATGAATCCATTAGAAAATGGATTTCGTTCACTCCAACATTGATTTCAAACACTCTAACACTGATTTCAAAAGCAATGGGATCGATTCGAAGGGAAAAAGTCAGGTTGTCCAACATTGATTTCAAAAGCAATGGGATCGATTCGAAGGGAAAAAGTCTGGCTGTCGACGGAATAGGGGGAAGTTGCTGATGTTTGTGTCGATTTCAAGCTCCCAAATCCATGTAAGTCCCTACAAAAATGGGTTTTGAACCATCCATTTGTGATTTTGAAGCTTAAATGGCCGAAATGGGCGTGGACCGCAGTTGTCCGATCTTCAAATCGAATGCCCAAATGTTGTTTTTTTGTTGAATAATCATTGACGGGGAGAATTGTTGTGTGGGTGTGTGGGGGGGTTGGTGTTCATGGTTTTTAGGGAGGCTGGAAGGTGTTTTGGAAATTTTAGGATTGCACTTAGGGTTATTAGTTTACATTTTCCATTTTCCACTGAAATTTTCTGCCAGATTTTCCCTAAACGATAATATTGGCGAGATCAGAGAGATTTCGCCATTTTTTCAAAATTTCCGCCTAAATCACACATTATGCACTGTTCTTTGGTGAAATTATTTCCCCAACATGCCTAATCAAAAATTTCGGCGAAATTTCGTTCAAAATTTTCGAGATTGCAAACACTGGTTTCAACTAGCTAAATGTTTCATGATCTTAATGAGCAGTTGCTCTGGTTTTGACTCGGACCATTATACTTCAATCCCTAACAGTTGATCAGCTGGTGTGCACAAACACTAATTATTGTTTTAGGTGAATCTTAATTTGCTGAACTGGGCATAGGTTCCACCCAAATCAAAACAGGCTTGCACGTCAATCAGGTGCCCACTGGACAGCCTGTTGATCTGATTTGGAAAATCCAACTTGTCTGCCATATTGCTTGGATTCTGCTTCTCTTAACATATGAAGGCCTCTGACTGGTACCCACTCTCACCCAACAATCAGCATGCACCAAACAAAAAGGTGGAAAAAAAGAGAGAAAATGAAACCTCATTTATTGGAGGAAATGTGGTTCATGATACTTCATTGCCTGCCAAGCTTCATGCTCAAGATAGAAACTGAAGAAAAGATGGAATGTGGCCCTATAGATCATTCAGTTATAGGTGGACAAGCCTGGAAACAACATAAACAGGGGGCTCTGTTATGCAAATGTCTGTCAATTGAAATGAAATAATGAAAAAGACAAATTGGATGGATCACTCCTCTCCTTTCCTCTAAAACAATTGCAGTGAATTATTACTGGGAACCCATTATAATTGAAAGATCACTCCTCTCCTCAAAAACACTTTGTCATTTATATCCCTTTTGGGCTCTTTTCTTTCCTACTACCCATGAGATCAACTCTCTAGCGACCCAATTTCGTGCCCACTCTCCAGTTATTATGGACCGTGAGGGTTCCCTTTCATTTTCCCCTATTGGTTATGTAAGAATAAAAAATGCCTTGATACTTAACCTTACTAACATATATCCAAAATTCTTTTGCATCCCTCTCACACCTTAACCTTTGTTCACCCACTCTATCAAAAATTTAATTACTTTTGAGAGAGTGTTTTTTTGTCTTCTTTAGGTTGTAAGTCGGTAACATGATACCTTTCCTCCATCTGCCTGCCATTCTCATTGATCATATAATCTTGTGATACTTTGTCAATCAAAATGACCTGATTTCTTCCATGCATTTTCTTACCTCGGCTAGTGTGCCATCTAGAGACTTTCCAATCTCCTCCTGCCTTGTTGCTTCTTTTTTCTTCCTATGGAAATACCTACAGTATCTAGCATTATTTGTTTGAAATATGCAGAATAAATCAGTAGTAGTAAGTTGTGGTTCCTACTTCATATACCATTGTGTTTCAATAAATCTTTCTCTTCGTAAGTGACAATGCATTTTGCTAATTTCAGGTTGAATCAAATATGGAGATTGAACAATTAAAGGAACGCGTCAAGGAATTGGAATCTTTGACACTTGTCACTGAATCACCAAAGGAGTCAATGAGTACTTTAATTCTGGACCATGAGGGTCCAATTTATTTGTTGGGAGGATATAATGGCATTTCATGGTTATCAACGCTGGATTCGTATTCTCCTTTGAAGGATATCATAACATCACTTATGCCAATGAGTTTCACCCGTTCATATGCCTCTACAACAACATTGGACAGCAACCTTTACATTTTTGGTGGGGGAGATGGTCATTTATGGTATGACACAGGTAATCTCCTTAATGCCCATCTCTGTGTGTGTGTGTGTGTGTATATATATATATATATTAAGATATATTGTTTATTCCCTGTGTTGATGATGTTATTACTATTGTGAAGTTGAGAGGTATAATCCGCATGACAATAAGTGGATGTTGTGCCCTCACTTGATCCGCAAAAAGGGATGCTTAGCAGGAGCCACTTTACATAACAAGATTTTTGCAATTGGTGGTGGAGATGGGAATGAATGTTTTTCTGATGTGGAAATGTTAGATCTAGCCCTTGGAAGATGGATTGAGAGTCCATCAATGCTCCGGAAGGTATGTCTAAGGTATCATTTTTTGGTTTCAAATTGAATATTTACTTATCTAGATAGGAGTATGCATATAGTGTGTCATGCCAACAGTTTATTGTTACCAGTACCTGCACTGTTTACTTTGCCCTTGAGATATGAAAAAATGGTAGGAAAAGAATAGCATGTACATAATGTAGCACATTGCAATTGGGCATGGAGATCTGGAGAAACTTTAGAAAGTGGAGGAAATTTTCGGCGAAAAGGATATGCAAAATGTAACATGATTGCAAGCTAAATGAATGAATGTGATTCCAGAAACTGAAGAGTCTCCATGAAGCTCATTCAAATTGTGATGGTACTATATGATGGAGAATGCAATGAGAGCACACATTAAGATTTCCTTTTTGCATTTTAGGAGCATTTAATTTTGGTTTTCTTGTAATTTTCTTTCTTGGAATTATGTTGCAATTTCTTTCATTAAAGATTTATTTATAATTTTGGGTTTTATTAATTATATAATTGGGATAGGCTGGATTAGGGTTTTAAGTTTTTGTTGGGTTCTGATGGGAGGATAAAAAAAAAAAAAATGATGATCACGAACGAATGAAACAAAAAAATTTTTTTTTTTTAGCCAGGCAGCGTGCAAAATCCACTGCCTGGCTGCGTAATCGTGATGCAACGCGTAAAGCCCCGCCGACGGCGATGGTAGCACCGGCAGCGACAGATGCGACCGACGCCGTCTCCGTCAGGTTTGCCCGCCGACCCCGTCGGTCGATGACGGCGAGCAGGAGGAAGCGCCGACGCTGAGACCGTTCCGACGACAACACGAGCCTAGTCGTCAGCGACGAAGGAGAAGACTCGCCGATCTGCTCCCGGCCTCCGGCGACCGAAGGGAGAGCGGAATCGGCATCAGCGTGACGCCGCGGATTTTGCTACAGGGACGGATCGGCCATCCGACGGCAGGACGACGACGTCGCAGCGACCGCTGACGGAAAAAACCGATGGGTTTTCCCCATGTACGACGACGCCGGCCGGCGACCAGGGAGGTCGATCCGACGCAGCGAGACCAACGCCGGCGCGAGGACGGCGAGCGACGGCGAGTCCCGCACACGCGACAGCGTGGTCGGCGCGCCTGCCTGCTGGTTCCGGCGGACGGTGATGGGTTTTCCGCCCACACGCAGCAGTTGCCTGCCAGCTGCGATGAGCGACGCCGGACGGACTACGCTGACTCCGGCAAAAAAAACGGCGAGCGGCGGGGGGTTCCGCGCACCCGACGGCACGGCCAAACGAGCCTGCCCTGCCGGGCCCCTGGCGAGCGAAGACGCTGGCGTAATGCGTCTGCTCCGGCTCCGACGCAAGAACGGCCCGCACGCGCGAAGGCGCGACCGACGAGCCTGCCTGCCGGTTCCGGCGAACGACGCCGGGATTCCGCCCACGCACAGTGGCCGACGCGTCGGCCTGACCGACTCCGGCGAGCGACGAGACTCCGCGCACATGCGACAGAGCAACGGGCGCGCCTGCCTGCTGTTTTTGGCGAACGAACGGCGGGGTTCCGCCCGCGCATGGCGTCCGACGAGTCGGCCTGACCGACTCCGGCGAACGACGGCGGGGTTCCGCCCGCGCACGGCGTCCGACGAGACGGCCTGACCGACTCCGGCGAACGACGACGGCTGTC